>VMDO01011905.1:0-64663 GCA_007922755.1 Pedetes capensis | reverse complement strand
TCCTCTCCCCTCCCCTCCCCTCTCCTTCCCTCCCCTACTTTCCCTTTCCCCTTTCTTTTCCATTCTTTTTCTCCTCCTTTCCCTTCCCTTCCTTCTCCTCTCTCTTTCTTTTTTCTTTTTGACAGGGTCTAACTATGTAGCCCAGGCTGGTCTCAAACTGGCGATCCTCCTGCCTCAGCCTCCCAAGTGCTGGGATTCCAGGTGACTATCACTGTACCTGGCTTGATCTCCTTAAAGGCTTCAAATTTTCACCTAAGCTTTTCTGAACCTTCATAAAAATTTGGGTAATCAACTGTTTGATTCCGGCTGCTCCCCAGTGCTATTCTGGGGGCTGGTGAGGGTATGGAGACCCCACGGGCACTGGCTGGCCTTTCTGCATCCCCAGCGAGGCCAGAAGCCCCTGCTGTATGTTCTTGCTGTGCCCTAATTTATTTTAATACTTTTTTTCTTTATGATTGTAATTAAATTTTATTAGTAGCTCACTAGTAAAATCCTTATTAGCAGCTCTATGAGGGAAAAAATTGGGTGCTTTTATTGCCGTATCCCCAGTGCTGAATTCAGTGCTGATTCTGAGTGTTCGTAAATGAATAGGCAATACTGTGGTACTGTGCCTGGGTGAGTGTGTTGTCACGGCCACGGGGAAGACATACCATAATGTTTTGTGGATTGACTGGCGAACGACTCTAGACTGAGTGTAAATTCTGGTCCAGGATTAGGGCCTCCAGGAGAAGGGGATGTCGGCCATTGCTCCATTGAGAATACAAGTCCTGGGGACTGACTCTGCTCTGTACCAAAGGGTCTAAGCGACCACTTGTAATTCTAAAGCAAATCGCCTAAGGATGAGCTTAATAATTACATATAAGGTGGTTGTATTTCTTTACTTTCTACTAAAAGCATCCGAGATGTTGGAAACTTGATTTCTTCACTAAATTGATTTCTTTGGGTAAAAGAAAAGGCAAAAATTACATGGAACAAGCAAGTTAGGAATGGTAGATGTCAACTTGTGCTAGATGCTAACAGCAAGAGGGATCTACACGGCATCGCCCACAAACACACTTCCCTCAACCCAGTGTACATTCCTGACTCTTTCCAGATGATGCGGTCCGTGATGCCATTTGCCACATATCTGTGACGCTGGGGTACGCTGGACCTAGAAAGCATTTATTTGGAATTACCAAGTCAATGTGGTGAACATTTACGACGCATCAAGTGTGCGCCAGGCACTGTGCTAGATGCTGGGGACATGAGGCTGAGTGACGCCAGGAAAAGTCAGTGATGGAAAAGCAGGGAGACAGGTTGTCAAGGGCAGGGAGACCCCGTCAACATAACTGATGCCCAGCCAGACATAGAGACTGATTTCTGCTCCCCAAATTGCTAGGCAAAGGCATCAGAAACCTACACCCCTCAGAGCTCTCTACCCCGCAGCCATGCCACACAACCTGGAACGCTTGACATTTAAACCACAGAAAACATTCACAAACTCAGAGTTCCTCAGTGGTCAGAAACCCAAGATGAAGCCGCAAAGAGGACCCAACTCGCTGATGCCTTTGTGGGTGCAGCTCAGCCCCAGCGCCCTGGAGGACGGCTCCTTCAAAGAACAGCCCCGCAGCCCATTAGCACTATTAACTTCAGAACGAAGCAATAATTCTCCCAGCGCCCTCCCCTCTCCTCACTGGGATGCGTCTCCATCGATCCCCATTAATGATTTAGTGATTAAGGCAGATAAATTGCCTTTGAATGCAGAGCAGGCTGGTGCGTCCCTAGGAACACAGCCGAACTCTCCTTATCAATAAGCGCAGTGGGAGCTGGAGGGTCCCCTGCCACCTTGGCCCTCCTGACTGCATGTGGTGCATAGGTGGCCAGCATCCTGCTCCACCTGGCTTTCTTTTGACAACTCTTAAGAGCTCTGCCCCTTGTTTTCTTTGTCACTTCTTCCCCTTGGGCAGTGGCCCCACCCTCTCTGACCTACTTCCCAGTCCGCAGTGAGTCCTTTGTTATGCCTTAGCGCTGAAGCACAGCGCTGCAGGACATTCAGGATGCAGTGCGTTGAGGTGGGTGTGGGGATCACCACGCAGACCCCCTTTTGGGGGTGCCAAGCTGGAAATTCACACAGTGAGCAGAGGGAGAGGGTTCTTTTCTCGCATTTCATAAGCACGAGGGGGGAGATCTGTGTGCTTGAAGGCTCCGAGGTTACAAAGTATTTTCTTAAAAGGTGGCTCTGGACTTCTTCTGGAAGGGTGGTCTTCAGAAAAGTGTGCAATCCCAGCGAGGATGGTTGTTAGAGGAGTCCAGCCAACAAAATAACAAGGGCCCACTGAGTTCCTCTGCATGAGAGAAGTGTGATAGCAGGCCTAGGTCACTTCAAAATCACTCTGGTTCCTTCAAAAACTAGCCCTCAATAAAACCTGATTAGGGCAGATCTGTCATGAGATGGCTGGGCCTGCACAAGGGCTGAATTAAGAAAAATGTGGTGATACTAGATAACTTTGTAAATGGTCACTAGATAACTTTGTAAATGGTCACTAGATAACTTTGTAAATGGTCACTAGATAACTTTGTAAACGGTCAAATTCAGGGAATTCCTGCAAAGGGCTAAATTCTGGAAAACTCCAACTTACTTTGTACTTTGTACCCCCACCCCCTTACTGTAAAAAATTTTCTGCTTCTGTAATTCTGCCTCTCCTCCCTACCCTATAAAGCCCCTAACCACTGTGAGTCAGATGCTGCTTTCTGAAAGTCCATTCCCAGGACTGAAAGTAGCCGGCCGACCATCTAAATAACCTTTTCTGCTCCCGATCCGTTCGTTTGTGTCTTGGAGTACTATTCTGGGGTTGAGCCTCTGGGTAAAACAGAAGAAAGCATGTGCTTGAGGGGTAGTGGGAGGAGTCTGTAGGAGGGGGATCCGCAACCGGTGAGGGGCTGGAGAGGTGACTCAGTGGTAGAGCGCTTGCCCAGCACGAGGAAGTCCTGGGCGCTGTCCCCAGTGCGCAAGAAAAGAAGTTTTATTTTTTAAAAGGTGGGGTAAAGAGAAGAGGTGGTGAGGAGGAGAGAGACCAGGCTAGGCTCAGGGAAGAGGTAGTGCAGTGCGCGACGGCCCATGGGACGTCCTGCATTTCTTTAGGACTGTTTTGGGATAATGATGTAAGCCGGCGTTCTCCAAGTGTGGGTCTGCGCAGGCGCATCAGCAAGCCTGGGAACTGGTCAGAACGCGAATCCTCAGTCCCCGCCCCAGCCCTTCTCCATCTGAGGGCAGGCCCTGCACAGAAATGTGACTTAATGGGCATGACAGGTGACTCTGGGCTTGAGGACCAGTGAAAAACCCCCCACCTCTCTCCCACTCAATTGCAGCTAACATCTAGGGCAGGGGTGACCAACATTTTGGCTTCCCTGAGCCACCTCAAGTAAAGAGGAACTGTCTTGGACCACATGTAAAGTATATAATGTAATTATATTGTTGCTGTTGTTAGGTGCCCTTGAGTCATGTCTGACTCCTAGCGACGCTCATAGGGTTTTCAGTGGCTGATTGTTTCGGGCGGGATTGCTTCGGGAATGGACTGCCACCACCTTCTCCCATAATATAATTATACATTATATGATAAATTATGTTAATTGATGTTATACTACATTGTATAATAGGGCTGGGGTTTAGCTCAGTTGGTAGAGTGCTGCTCTGTACTTTTTTTTTTTTTTTTCCAGTACTAGGGGTTGAACCCAGGGCGTTGCGCCTGCGCGCTTTGCAAGTGCTGGACCACTGAGCTGCGCTCCCAGCCTTTTTTTTTTTTTACTTTATGAGACAGGGTCTTGCTAAATTATGCAGACTGCCTCTGGTCTCGAACTTGTGATCCTCCTGCCTCCACCTCCCAAGCCACTGGGATTACAGGTGTGTGCCACCGCGCCTGGCGCTCTGCTCTGCAGTCTTTGAGGACCCGAGTTTGATCCCCAGTACCATAAAAATGGGAGCAGGACATGGCAGCCCACTCCTGAAGCAACCCTGAAACAATCTGCTGTCGAGAAACCCTGTGAAGGTGGCTATGAGTTGGGACCTGACTCAACAGCACCTCAACATCCACCACCACCTAACAATTGTATAATAAATTATACTAAGTACCACAAGCATATGGATTAGTGCGTGCCCATCATAAGAGGGGCCATGAAGAAGACCATCTATGCAGCTTTCTGAACAGAGGTACCTGGAAGCTGCTCACCATGGATGCACACAGGCCAAGGCAGTGACTAGGTGGGTAACGTTCTTAGACCTCCCCCGCCACGGTTCTCCCATGAAGTCAGTAAGTCAGGCGCCAGGCCCAGCCCTCCTCACCTCGAGAGCAATGGTGTGAGTTGAGATGCCCGCAGATGGGGGCCCTATCTTACACGGATGACGTCATCCAGAATACCTGCGGGCAGACTAGAGTTTGGGACAAGTCATCTCATCTCTTCAGAAGCCTACCGTGCGCGATAGTTATTTGAAGCCTGGAACTTTCTTTTTGTAATGCCAAGAAAGTCAATAACAAACTCCTGTTTTATTTATAAGTGTGCATTTAAAAAATACAATTTCCTTACAACAGGCCACCCGCTACATTTCCTTCCGTCCCACTGACCTTTGCCAGTCACTCTGGCAGACTCCTAAAGGCTGACGTTCCTGGGAGCTTGGTACTATTTCTTACTTCCTCCTTTATTTATGTTTCCTCTCAAGGTGCAGACAGCTCCCAAATGCACATCTCTGCGCCTCTCACATACCTGTGATTCCTGCTTGGGCATCTCCAATCATCTCCGACTTCACATGCTCACCCTGGGTTTATATCTCTGCAAATAGCACCCCATCAACCAGTTGCAAAGTGCCTTGTATCTGCTCGATGAGGTTACCATAAATAGAAGTCCAGCCTTGAGCTACACATGGCCCAGTGAATATCTCCTGCTAACACTGACCTTGAACATCAGTCCTGCATAAACAGGAGTGTTGGGCAGAAGGGTGCGAAGCGTAGGGTTAGCTTAGCGCCATCTGCCAACACTACTGGGACCATCAATTCAAAGGAAAGGGCCATAGGACCCACGCGATTCTGTACCAGTAGCAAACACTGCTGCTTTCTTACTGTCCAGATCTAGTTCAGAGCGGACCTGACCCACATGCAACTTTCTCAAACAAGGCCCCTTCCAAACCAGAGCTGACACAGACCCGTTTTTGGAAGACAGGGACAGATCTGTACGAGGTGGGATCACACGAGACGTGCGCGGTTCCCCGCTTTTATGTTTCATTGCCTAACTGACAAGGGTCTTAAAGTGGATGCTCCTCGTCAGGGTCCTCCTCCTCTCCAGCCCCGCTCTGAGGGTGGGCGCCGGGGTAGGTATGGAAGGACAGAGATGGGGAGAGGGGAGAAGATCCTATGTGCGACTGAGGTTTGTTTTTGTTTTTGTTTCTGTGGTACATGGGGGTTGAACCCAGGACCTTGCACATGCTAAGCAAGTGCTCTGCCACTGCACTGCACCCCCAGCCCATTATATATTTTTTATTTGAAGACAGAGTCTTGCTAGGTTATGCAGTCTCCCTCTGGCCTCGAACTTGTGATCTTCCTGTAGTCCTGAATCACTGGGATTATAAATGCGCACCACCCCGTGTAGCTTGTAACTGAGTTCTTAAGTGTTAAATGGAACTGACTTGGTAGAAAAGTCATTAAACTTGACTGACTCATGTAAATATAACTAGGTTAAGCTTCTGCAGCAGATGAAAGGAACACTGAAAATAACTTAGAGATTGTTTTTGTTGTTAGGTGTCAAGGAGTCAGTATCCGACTCCTAGTGACCCTACATACAACAGGAGAAACGCTATTGTCAGTGCTTCTCTGCTATTCATAGGGTTTTCAATGGCAGATTGATTTTTGGGAGTGGGTTGCCGGGTCCATCTCCCAAGCCTACAGTATCTGGCATTCCTAGGTGGTCTCCCATCCAAGTACTAGCCAGGCCCAACCCTGCTTAGCTTCAGAGACCTGACAGGATCTGATGCCACATTGCTACAGCTGCAGGCACTCAGAGATTAAGTAGTACTATATTAGAATACAGTTAGTTTGTACATACAAGGTTATGATTTGTGAAATGTGCACCCACTATGCATATTAACAAGGTTGTGGGATCCTTTAGACTTTCTGTCAGAGATGTTTGTTCCACAGTTTGCTTTTATTCTATTTTACTTAAGTCAGAGTCATGGATTCTATTCGTTCTGAAAGTCAAGTTTAAGAAGCCCATTTTGCATACAGAACAAAAGCCTATAGCGGCAATACTACCAACACCTTGCTCCCTAATGATCTCACTGTAACTTTAAGCAACTTTCAATGAATTCCTGGAATAAATGTATGGCGGCATCGACTTCACGTAGACAGGTTCTGTCTCCACACACAGTGAGCACAGCTTTTGCATCTTTCCCTTTTTTTAATCCTTAAAAACAGTGTACACCGGTCAGGTCCTGTAGAACAATCCTGCTACCCCTCCAAAAGAGATGCATTGAAGAAATGCGACTTTTTAAACCGAGAAGACAAACCGCTCGCCCCTTACCTTCACACCAAGGGTTGAAGAGGATGTAGGTGTCTGTTTCGGGGTTGCGGCGGGTTCTGAAGATGCCGTAGGGGCTCCAGACGGCCACGTACATGCGGAATTTCCCCACGATGCATTCGGGGGAAGACTGCACGGACAGCAGGACGGAATTGTCCTCGTTGGTGATGACCTTGGCCCCCCACTTCCCGCTTTGCAGCTCGGGGACTATGGGCACGGGAATGTAGGTGCCCTTGTTCTCCTGAGGGTAGCGACCTGCAAGAGGGAGGGAGGGGACTGGGTGAGTGGGTTTCACCAAGCATTTCCGTTCTCTGTCACTCAAGTGTGAAAAGACTTTATCAGGCTTGGCGTCGTGAAACACAGGTTTGAATTTGGTTTCTGCTACCCAGAGGCACGGGAGTAGTAGGTTTTCCTAATCTCCTTGAGGCTCAGATGTGTATCTATGAAAACAAAAAGGATAACGGGACTTACAGGGATTTTTGCTTACTGCTGTCTTAGTCCATTTTCTGTTGTTAGCAACGAAATAACACAGACTAGGGCTGGGATTTAGCTCAGGGGCTGGGATTTAGCTCAGGGGCTGGGATTTAGCTCAGTTGGTAGAGCGCCGCGCTGCAGTCTCTGAGGTCCCAAGTTCAATTCCCAGCACCACAAAAATGGGAGAAGGATGTGGCAATCCACTGCCAAGGCAATCCCGAAACAATCAGCCATGAAAAACCCTATGGGGGTCGCTATGAGTCGGACACGACTCTACAGCACCTAACAACAACAACAGGTCCTTGATAAAGAAATTTGTTTGGGCTCACAGGTCTGGTCCAAGGCTGGGGGGCCACATCTGGCAATGGATTCCTTTGTTGCAGAAACTCAAGGCAGCCTAGAGTAGTTTTCCCGTGAGAGGAGGAACATGAGTGTGCCCTGGTCTCCTTGTCTCTTCTTATAAAGCCACCAGTATTCACTCCTGGAGGCATACCTCGCTGATGTCATTGAGTCCTAATTTACCTCGTCGTCGTTCATCGTTAGGTGCCATTGAGTCGGTATCCAACTCATAGCAACCCTATGTACAACAAGCGAAACACTATTGTCAGTGCTTTTCTGCTGTTCATAGGGTTTTCAATGGCTGATGGATTTTTGGGAGTGGGTTGCTGAGTCCTTCTCCCAAAATGTTGTTGTAGTTAGCTGTCGTCGAGTCAGGTCTGACTCATAGCAACCCTCATAGGGTTTTCAATGGCTGATTGTTTTGGGGTTGCTTCGGGAGTGGATGGCCACATCCTTCTCCTGTTTTTGTGGTGCTGGGGATCAAACCCGGGTCCTCACAAAGTGCAGAGTAGGCACTCTACCCACTGAGCTAAACCCCAGCCCTCACTGACCTTCTTGTTGTTGTTAGGTGCCGTCAAGTCGGTATCCAACTCATAGCGACCCTCATAGGGTTTTCAATGGCTGACTGTTTCGGGATTGCCTTGGGAGTGGCTTGCCAGGTCCTTCTCCCATTTTTGCAGTTGAACTCGGGACCTGAGAGACTGCAGCACAGCGCTCTGCCAACTGAGCTAAATCCCAGCCCTTAGCTAGTCCTAATTATCACCCAACAGCCTTGCCTCTTAACTCTATAATCAGATGGAGTTTCCACCCTCTTAATGCCTCACCATCAGGAGGAAGTTTTCCCATGAATTTTGGAAGGGCCAAACCATATTCAAACCATAGCAACTGGTTAAACAATGAATTCAGACAAAATGTAGAAATATCAATCTGCATGCAAAAACAAAGCTTATGGGGTAATAACTTGGGGTTGTCATCTCTGAAATTTTACTCAATAAAAAGTTAGAATACCTTTTATTAGATAGAAATATTATTAGCCCACAACATGTTTTTAGAGACATAAGGCAAATGTCTTCTACTTATTCTGAATACAATTTCTTTGTTATACTATTACGTGTGATAGGATTATACCTATGGGTTGTCCACATGTAACCATTTTAATATCCATACTAAACCCGTACTTGTCACCAATCCCATTAACGACTTAGGCTTACATCATACCCAATGGCTAAGAGTTCAGGCTCTACCAGCAAATGACCCGGGTTTGAATCTCAACTGTGCTACTTCTCACCCTGGCAACCTTTGCCAAATTTCTTGACCTTTGCAAATCCCTTTTTCCTTCTCTTCTTTCATCAGAAAGTAAGGCTAACAATGCCACCAATCTCACCAAAAAAGAAAATAATACATGTAAGATACTTTGTGTATAATTTCTCAGGCATAACCAACACTGGAACATTTTTGGCTGTTCTTTTAATCGAGGCTTCAAACCCATGAAAAGCTGAGTTCAGGTGCAGGTGTGGGTCCAAGACGTTCAACTTGAGAGTGTTTGGGTTCAGACCAGGTTCAGGTTTAAATCTTATGTGTAGATAGCAGGGCTTTAAGCCAAACCTGAAACCCAAACCCATTCCAGGTCAAGCGTTTAAAAAAATTTCTCTGAACCCAAACCTAAATCCTTACCTGGTGAAACACTAAGTTTGAGTTCAGCTTTTAATTTTTTTTTTGTATCATTAGCTATTTAAAAATTGGATAACAATTTGTTCATACAAAGGATTAAATTTTTCAACCCCAAACCCAAACTGAACCCTCTAAATTTTAACATATTGAGCCTGCACCTGAACCTCATCCCAATTTTTCACAGGAGTAGAGCCCTGATTTTACCTGAGGAGTAGACATCAGGTCCTTCCATTATATTTCCAAGCTCCTCCTCTTTTATGGTCAACCTATCTCAAGGTAGATTTTATTTCTTGATTGCTGCCCTTTTGGACCAAATACTTATTTTTTGGTCTTAATCTCAAAACTAAATTTTATTGCTGGTTTTCAAAACTGTATACAGAAAGCCAAAATCACAGCATTCTTTTAACTTCTTAGTGTACAGTTTCATTTATAATTTAGTTTGTAGTAAAAAGCAAATTCAGAGCAATTTTAAACTGCAGCAAATTCTTCATTAACAAACTTTTCCAAAATGCAATAGCTTAATTTTTCTTGACTTGAAAAAAGATACAAATCGGACAAGTCTGCAAATCATTTTGGTTGTAAGCAGAAGAATCTTCAAAAGCAAAGCTTATTCATTCAGTTGTTATATGTAAGACATATAGACATTCCACCAACAAACACACAATGCTACATTTTAGCCTCTCTAGTTATTGAGTTATGGCTGTGGGGGTTGCATGTTTCTGTGATGCTGGAAAATCATGCTTCTGGTATCTCAGAAACGAGCAGGGCCATCCATGGCGGACAGGTTTCAGCTGAACTTCCAGACTAACACAGACTAGGGAGAAGGACCCGACAGCTCACTCCCCAAACAATAAGCCTTTGAACGTTTTATGAATATAGTGCCAGAAATATAGTGCCAGAAAAGGAGCCCCTCAGGCTAGAAGGTGTTCAAGAGACGCCTGGGAAAGAGTTGCCTCCTCAACTTATTAAGAGTCCACCTTAATAATGGGAATGGAGTAAAGTTCCTGGGACCTCCTTTTGCTGATGTGACATGACTCAAAATGAGAAGAAATATAGTGGCTGCAACAATGAGCTTAAACATAAAAAGATCGTGTGCGTGGCACAGTGTTGGATAGTGTTTTGTTATGTTGTACATAGGATCTCTATGAGTTGCTTTCAATCAACAGCACCTAATAACAAAACAACAAGGTTACTGAAGTCTTTAAAAGATTGTTTGGTAGGCATATTGTCAGAGACAGAGCATTTGAAGGAGATGGTTATAATAAGCTACCGCTGTGTTAATTCTATAAGAACGCTTAATTTTAATGAGAAATAATGATTTACACAGTACAAACCAGGGAGAAAGATTAGACTCCAGTGCTCTGCTATGCAAGAGGGGTATCAGTTCATCACCGTTCAAAATGAATATCACATATACTCATCATAAATCTAATAAAGACTTAAACGTGGTTTCCTGCCAAGAAGCCACAATCGGAGCATTTCAGATTTTGTCTGAACAGTGCTCTGGGAGTACGTGAGGGTCAGCCTCTGAAGAGTCCCTCCAGGAACCCGCCCACAGGAGCATGTTCCTTCCAAGGGCACCTCTGTCTGCCCTCTCCCCGTGCAGCCTTCCTCTTTGCATGCGAGGAGGCTGATCTCTTCCCCAGCGGCCCTGCTGCTCTCTGGAGCCCCCATGGGGCCTGGGGTGCAGGCATTCAAGGCAATCTGGGCAGACAAATGAGACCCGCAATTCAATTACTACAGTGTTCCCAGCAGCTGGTGCCAGCAAATACTGATTTGGGTGTGGAATGTATGGTATTAAAAAAAAAAAAACACAGGCTAGTAAAAATAAGCTTTAAGTGAGAGGAAAAAAATCTATGTGATGATGATTTCAATTTAAAAAAAATAAGAGATGAAAGGGAGTTTCAAATGCATTAGCTAGGCATGCACCTTTGGGAATAGTGAGGACCTGGGAGAGGATGCCGGTAAACACTCTGTGCCCGCCATGGCCATGGGCACAACGTCAGCTCCATCTTTGCACCGATACTCACTTTTGCTGAGAATACTGAAAGAACTAAGAGAACCATTGGTTTCCAAAACAATTTGTGTGTCCATTTTCCCTTCCTCCCCTCTTTCTTTCCTTTTTTTTTTTTTTTTTTTTTGTTGTTGTTGTTGTTGTTGTTTTGGTGTTTTGGTTTTTGGAGACAAGGTCTCCCTATGTGACCCAGGCTGGCCCAGAACTCACTGGGCTACACTGTCTTCTAACTTGGAACCTCCTGCTTCAGCCTCCCCAGTGCTGGGATGACAGTTGTGTGTCACCATGCCCAGCTGTGTATCCCTTTTTTAAAATGCTTGGAACCAGAAGCATTTCGGATTTCAGATTTTTTCCCCTCCGGTTGTTGGGGTTGAACTCAAGACCTCACACATGCTAAGCAAGTGCTCCTACCACCAAGCTGCACCCTCAACCCCTATGTTATTTTTTATTTTGAGATACGGTCTCACTAACTAGTGAAGGCTGCCTCTGTCTCTGCCTCCCAATCCTCCTGCCTCAGCCTCTCCAATTGCTGGAATTACAGGTGTGTACCACAACGCCAAGCCTGCAGCTGTAGCCCTGTGGCATCCGATCCCGTCAGATCTCGGAAGCTAAGCAGGGTCGGGCCTGGTTAGTACCTGGATGGGAGACCTCCTGGGAACGCCAGAAGCTGTAGGCTTGGGAGAAGGACCTGGCAACCCCCTCCCAAAAATCAATTAGCCATTGAAAACCCTATGAGAAGCAGAGAAGCACTGACAATAGTGTTTCCCCTGTTGTACAGAGGGTCGCTATGAGTTGGATACCGACTCGACGGCACCTAACAACAACAACCACAATGCCAAGTTTGGATTTCAGATCTTTATTTCCATATTTTGGACTATTTACGTACAAATAATGAGAAATCTTGGGGATGAGATCCAAATCTAAACATGAAAATCCTTTATGTTTCATGTAGATCTCACACGCATCCTCTGAAAGTAACTTTATACACTATGTTTAATAATTTTGTACATGCCACCAAGTGTCACAGTGTGGAATTTTCCACGGGAGGTGTCATGTTGGCACCAAAATAACTTTGGATTTTGCAACATCTCACATTTTGGATTTTCAGATTAGACTTGTTTAACCTGTATTGTACTTCAAACACCCACATTGAATTTTACCTACAAAAATCCATGTCGCAAAATTGAGCACGGCTTTGAAGCCAGCTGCCATCCAATCGAAAGACTCTACTTTGTTTGAACTGATTTTTGTTGTTGTTTGTTTTGGGGTTTTGTTTGAGACAGAGTCTTGCCAGGTAGCCCGGGCTGGCCTGGAACTTGCGACCCTCCTGTCTGTCTCTGAGTGCTGGGATTCCAGGCATGCTGACCATTTTCCATTCATGCACTAATATTCCCTCCTGTGTGCTAGACACTATTCTAAATGCTAAGGACGCAGGATGAACAAAGCAGACGCTGACTCCTGCCCTCATACAGCTTACAGCCTGTGGAAGACGCCAATGCTTGAGGTGTTTATGGTTTCATTATTATTGTTGTTGTTACTCTTTATTCCTTTCAGTAAACTATGAGAAGTAAACTGTTACCATTTGCCAGATCAGGAAAGCAAGACAGAGTCACTAAACAATTTCCCAGGGCACTGCCACTGGTCGGCCGTGGAGTTTGCATTTGGACCCAGACAGCCTGGCTGCAGAGTCTGAGGTTTGACCACAGAGCCCCACCTCCCCCAGGGGTTGTTTGGGTTGAAAACGCTTTGGGGGTTGGTAAGGACAATGTCAAGTTCTTGCTCCACAGTTAACGACTGGTGAATCATGGGAAAGATGGTTTAGTTGTTTGAACTTCCATTTCCTTGGCTCTACACAGCTCACCTCTGGAACGGGGGAGAAAATCGATTTTATAACCCAGAACAGCTCTCCACCTGGCACACAGGAGGGCCTGGCTAGGGACATCTGCTGTTGGGGTTTCCAGTGTAAATGCCCGTGGGGAGTAAGAGGAGGAGGAAGCAGAGGTGGTTCCCCTGGGTTCTGAACCGGAAGACAGGTGGGGTCCCCGGAAAGCTGCCCCCATGTGGAGGGAAGTGTCGTGGCCAGGCTGAAAGCACCTCTGCTCTCCAGCGTGGACTACATGACACTGGGCAAAGCTCAGGTCCCCTCTGTGAAGTGTAGGTCATGGTGGCTGAGAGGGGAGGACACTGGACCCAGGAAATCCCCGTCCTCTCCCTCTTCCCTGGGCTTTCTGGCTCCCAGCTCATCCTCCTCCACCCCAGCTGTGAGAAGCTGGCCAGGCTCACCGAGTGCCAGCAAATCTGGAGCACCCAAAGCTGCTTCCAAAGCCCAGGTTACCCAACATTCAAAAACCTTGAGCTGGGCGCGGTGGCGCACACCTGTAATCCCAGCGGTTCGGGAGGCAGAGGCAGGAGGATCGCAAGTCCGAGACCAGAGGCAGTCTGTGGAACTTAGCGAGACCCTGTCTCAAAAAGTAAAAAAAAAAAAAAAAAAAAAAGGGCTGGGGGTCCAGCTCAGTGGTCCAGCACTTGCAGCCCATGAACGCATGAGGACCTGGGTTCAACCCCCAGTACCACAAACAAAACAAAACAAAACAAAAACCTTGATTGAATTTTCTGTCAGGAGAACTTTACAGATTAAAAAAAAAAATAGTGATGTACTTCACTATTACCAAGAAAACAAAACGAAACAACAGCAAAACCTAAGCATTTCCAGAATCCGCAGGGCAGAGCTACCTGAATCCTGCCACCCATTAAAAACAAGCATTGCTTCCGTAAACTCTGCCGGGCACTTCCTCCTGACCTCAGAGCATGCTGAGAACCTAGGAAATCACCTGCAACTTTTCAGCGATTTCTGTATTCATAGCTGAAAAGCTCAACCTAAGATCCTAAAAGTTGTTTAGCGTCACCAGGGTGATTCACAAAGAGATGGGAATAAAGACAAGGCTGCAGATTTGTCTCCTGGGGCCCTTAGGGAACCCCTGGGAGGGAATTTTTTCAGAAGGGAAGCTGAGACTGGGTGAGGCTGTCACCTGCCCAGATGTTACAGAACTCGGCCGAGGAAGGGAGAGATTGGACCAGGGTCTCTGCTGGGTGAAGCTCATTCCCTTTCTTTGCATCTGGCTGCTTTGTGGAGCAGTGGAAGGGGTCAGAAGGGATGAGGGTAGATACAAGGGTGCAGGGTGGAGAACACAGCTGGGAAATCAGAAGGGACCTGAGACCAGGGTGGGCGAGATGATTCCACTCGTGGGAGCGGACAACAGGTGTGTGAGCCAGAAACACGGATCAGAGGTGACTAACAGCCAGGGGAAAGGAGGCCTGGCCGAGAGGAACATGCAGGACCCAGATTAGCCCTAGAAGGTTTCTGAAGGCCAGTCAGCAAAGCGAGAAGGCTGAGCTGGGGGGCGGGCAGCACGGCCCCGGACCAGGATCTGAGAACAAATCAGAAGCAGGCAGTGATTACAGGGATTCCTCAGGGCCAGAAAAAACAAAATTAACAGCAAAGCCCCAACAACCTGCTTTGCAGGCCTGTTCATAGTCACTGCATGGAAACTCTCGTTTGTCTTTTTCAGTATTTGGGAGTTGACCCAGGGCCTTGCGTGTACCTGGCCGGGGCTCTACCACTGGGCTGCACCTCCAGCCCAGTTCTTGCTTCTGATTTTGAGCCAGGGTCTCACTAAGCTGTGCAGAACGCCTCTAGCCTTGAACTCGGCGTCTTCCTGCCTCAGCCTCCTGAGTCACTGGGATTGCAGGTGTGCGCCCCCGCGCCCGGCTGGAAAAGCTGATTGTTGATGTGAGACCTGACATGTCAATAGGACCTCGGGGTCTGGTCGGCAGCTCTGTTGCCCCATGTTTAATTCTGCGTGTAATGATTTCCGTGACAGCGCCGGGGAGGGATTTTCCGTGATTGAATGGGGAGGGAGGAGGTCGTGACAGAGTAGTATTTCATGTTGCTAAACAGCCCTTCTCACGCTCGGGAATCAGCATGTGGCGGGGATCACAGTCAGGCCGCGCTCGGAACTCCCATCCATCAACATCCACGGTGCCCCTCAGGTCCGTTGGCCAGATCTGGGTCTGAACCAGGGGCCTACGTAGGTGACTCCCAGGCACCCAGATAGACTTTTCTCTCCCAGAACGCACAACTCGGTGTTAAAGAAAAATCAGAAAAACAGGAAATACAATATCTCACAAAGGGCTCTCATTTCGTCTTCAACGGCGTCTTTGCAACTGGATTACTAAACAGGAAGAGAGATTGTAATTACCGATTGCAAACGGGGGAAATAGCATCATTGTAAGTGAAAGGCCCTGAGGAAAATGGAAGTTGGTAGGCTCAAGGAGGCTCTGTGCCTAGAACAGAAGGGGCCACGGGTGATGAAGTCAGAAAGAGCCGAGAGATCAAGCAGGGGCTGGTAGGACACTGTCTGGAGTTTGGATTTTATTCTGATTGAACAAAGCAGTCAATAGGAAAAGAGATATGGTCTGGCTCAACTAACTAGCTAACTTCCTTCCTTCTTTCCTTCCTTCCTTCTTTCCTTCCTTCTTTCCTTCCTCCCTCCCTTCCTTCCTCCTTTTTTTCCTTCCTTTCCTTTCTTTTTCCTTCCTTCTTTCCTTCCTCCCTCCCTTCCTTCCTCCTTTTTTTCCTTCCTTTCCTTTCTTTTTCTTTCCTTCCTTCCTTCTTCTTCCTATCTTTTTTTTTCCTTCCTTCTTTTTTGCAGTACGAGGGGATTGAACCCAGGGTGTTGTGCACACCAGGCATGTACTCTGCTACTAAGCTACACCCTCAACCTCTTTTTCATTTTCTATGTTGAGAGAAGGCCTCACTGAGCTGTGCAGGCTGCCTCTGGCTTCAAACTCACGATCCTCCTGCCTCTACCTCCCAAGTCACTGTGATGACAGGCGTGCACCCTGGTAACCCGGCTGCCTTAAATTCTTTAACACGGTCCCTCTGATTGCTGTGGGAAGACTGCAGGAGCACAACGGAGGTTGCTGTGACCATTACTTGACCCCCCCATAATATTCCCACTCTGCATGTTGGAAATGAAAATCCTGCCAATAGAGGAGAAATTAAAGATAATGCTGGAAGGTTGATCCCCCAGGGAACGGCTGCATGTTTGCTTAAATGGGTGACGTGAAACCTGACAACTGTGTCTCTCCTGAAAGCTAAGACGGAAGAGTACACGGAAACAGCGAGGCTGCCCTGGGAGATGGTGTTAAACATCGGGCCATCAGAGTTTGACCCGCAGCATCACTGTTTCTCGGGCTGCGCCCAGCCCGCCCCTGGTATGAATTCAGATGAAGAGCTGTTGCTCTGTCAGTGCCTGGGGGTTCAGCAATGGCACCATGCAGAGATGTGGGGGCCAGAGCTAGGAGGTTGGTATTACCACTGCAGCTCACTGTAGCTGGCTGGATTTCGTGAGGATGAACCAAACGCACGCCCAGCTCTTTGCCCCCTCTCACTCCAACCATTAGGCCACTCTTTCAACCCACAAAGACTCTTTCCACACTTCTGGGCTTTCCGCCCCTCTCACACTGGAGGCCCAAGGGGTGGAGAGAGACTTTGGGTACCCACTCTGGAGTGAACCTGAAGATCTTTACAGCAAGCAGCTTTGGGGCCCACACTTTTCATGGTGCCGGTCAGCTCAAGAAGCGTGCCGCACCACAGGAATTCTGGATTACCCGAGCAAATGGCAATTCCGCGGGGCCAAGGCGCCATCTGCTTGTGTGGGTGTGAACGTATTCATTCCATCGCGTGAGAAGAACAGCCTTTTGGGTCTTACGGGGCAGGCTCATTTGCTTCAAGTCATGGCAACTGAATTACAAAGCAGTGTCGCCAGCCAGCGGGAGGAGATCAAAAGTTTAGCAAATAAACACTTCCAAGCCAAGCAGCCCAACCGATGACATCTTAGCTGAAACAGTGAATTCTTGTTAATAATTTAAATGGCAACAATCGTGAGGATAACAGTGAATCATCGGCAATTCTGGCGAAATACTTGTTTATCTTTGGGATGCAAGATGTATGAGCGCAATGTTTAATGGCAAGTGTTAAACAGGCTTTTATTGCCAGAGGCTCAACCAAGTGTGGGTGGAATAAGAACCCACATAGATCCGTCTAAGGTGTGAGGTGCGTCCATCTGATAGTAATCCATAAGCGGTTATTCACAAGGCGTGTTCCACAGACATGTATTCAAATGGTGTTTTCTAGTGGTTACTATGTGTCAAGTAATACCGCGTAATCTAGAGGAGATGGTGTGGTGGCTGTCCTGAGATATATAGAAGGTTTCTTGTGCTCTCTGGGCTTAACATCCAATAGCCAAATTTTGAGTAGAATTCAAGTCAGAGTACTAGTGCCACAACTACAGATCAAGAGCAGCAGATTAGCCGGGCGTAGTGGCACACGCCTGTAATCCCAGCGGCTTGGGAGGCGGAGGCAGGAGGATCGCAAGTTTGAGACCAGAGGCAGTCTGCCTACCTTAGCGAGACCCTGTCTCAAAAATCTAAAAAAAAAACTGGGCTAAGGGTGCAGCTCAGTGGTCCAGCACTTGCAGAGCATGCAAGTGTGAGGCCCTGGGTTCAAACCCCAGTACCGCAAAAAAAAAAAAAAAAGAGCAGATTATTGGGAGAGATTGTAGCAGCAACATAGCAACCAATATGACCTAGAAGGACAGACGGGAAGACCCAGACGTTTGCATTTTACTTGTGCATGGGCGGGCTTACGTGTGGCACTTATTTGCCTACTACCAATGTTCATTGTTACTTCCTGAATCGTCGGTTGCTGACACTTAAAAGAATCATAAAAAGTGCTGTGTTCGACACTGGTCTTCCCAAGGGACAGAAACTTCAAGAGATCATGGATGCAGCCGGAACAGGGTACAAAAGAGCAGCGTCTGAGGCTGGATTGGTGGAGCTTCGCCAAGTGACGCCTTGTAGACCAATGGCTCTTAGCGTCTCCCTATGGCCTTGGGACAGACCCCAGTCTTCCACATTTCTTCTGTTCTCTTGTCCCCTACCAATTTGTCTAAGGTCTTCTTGAATACTGGTCTCTGCTGGGTACTTTTTGTGGGGGTAGAAGGGGTTAATTTGGCCTTCCGTGAATGACACTCAAGTCCACTCTTCCAGTCCTCTGGGAAAGGAGTGAATTTTGTCTGAAACTCCTGCCCATATGCCTTTTTTGTAGTTCAACTTATCCTTCATTTTGACATCCTGAAATTGATTCTAAGTTTTCCACCTTTATCAATAATGCTTCAGTGAACATTCCTTGATGGATCTTTTTATTGGTTTACTTTTATTTTTGATCAACACTGCTCTTAGCAGGTAGTGGGGGTCCGTCCCACTACTGGGGCTGAAGAACCCTTCCCTGGGGCTCCCCTGGCCCTGCCTTCCCTCAGAGCACTTTTCACCAAAGAGCACTGTCCTTCGCTCCCAAAAGCATAATACGTTCATTCTTGCTAAAATTATAATACTGAGAATACCAAGCATTTTCCTACCTCCATATTTACATTTGTAGGAAATACTGCCACCCTAAAGGAATAAAGTGCCATGGTAGAATTGCATTCCTTGCAAGAAAATGGGGAGAAGGCTGTGGGTTCCTGTCCTTCGCTTCATAATCCAGGGACCCTGCCCTCTTTCAACCTTTCCAGAGCCCAGGCTCAGGGTCCAGCCAGGGCAACTGGGCCCAGCCAGGAATCTAGACCTGACTTCCCCTGATTCCTTCCCAGAGGAAGAAGTCATATTTGAGGAGCTCAGTAGGTTACCTCACATCTTTACACATCCTTACACCTTACAACAAAATAATATATATTGGAAAGTCCTAACATTGTGACCGTTTGTTACAGCAGCAACAAAACCAACATGAACACATTGCATATGGCGGCGCCTCGTGAGGACTCAGGATAATTGTCTGGTATCATCACTGTGCCTGTCCCCATGGTAACTCAAGTCTCCTCAGAGATGAAAAGCATGGAGGCTGGGGGTCAGGGGTCACTATAGGCATGGCCCAGGGACAAAAACACACAGTAACCTAGGTTACACTGGGAAACACTGAGAGGAGGAAAATAGCCAGGCGCATACCTGAGACCCAGATCTTGGTTTCCAAATATTGGTCTCCATGGTAGGAAGCAGAACTCCTTGGAGAAGTGGCTATTTTCAGGGGTGGGGTAGGGAAAATACGAAATGAGCCCCAGACCTCTTATTCTGCCAGAAAATAAGGCCATAAGACTGCTGAAGCCAGTTGGAACCATGTCAGACCTGCAAAACCTAGGGTGGTGTGAACAGCAATGTAATTAATGAGAATAACAGATTTAAGCAACCCATTTAATTAGAAGAGAAAATCAGGAATTCAGGCTGATATCAATCAGTCATTCTATCATTAAAAATCTCATTGATGAATGGAATTATTTCAATAATCTACTTTCTTGCAAAGTATTTATTAGCTATGTAGCAAACAAAGAGTTACTCTGCCATGGATAATCCCAACGGCTTAGGGAGGTGCTGCCTGGAGCCCTCTTCAGGAATGACAGAGATTTATCCTCAGTTGCTGGGCGGGATGACAGAAATGGTCCTTGATGGGTAATTTTGACTTCTTGTTGTTAGGTGCCATTGAGTCGGGTCCAACTCATAACAACCCTCTGTACAAATGAATGAAACACTACCAGATACTGTGCTGTGCCCAGCACTATGCCAGTGCTTCCCTGATATGCATAGGGGTTTTGATGGCTGAGTGTTTCAGGAGTGGACTGCTGGGTCCTTCTCCCTGGTCTGTCTTAGTCTGGAAGCTCAGCTGAAACCTGTCCACCGTGGGTGACCCTGCTGGTATCTGAGACACAGATAGCATAGCTTTCAGCATCACAGCCACATGCGAGCCCCCATGGCAGGACAAGCCGAGAGGCACGTGGGATAGGTAGATAGCCACTCCCTGTACAGTTAGTCTGTATCCACGTCCTCTTCTTTTTAACCATCAGTGATGCAGGCCTTCAAGTGTCTTGGGATGAGTGACCTTTCTTCGTTTTTTTGGTTTGTTTTTGTTTTTTTGTTTGTTTGTTTGCAGTACTGGGGGTTGAACCCAGGGCCTCGCGCTTGCATGCTTTGCAAGTGCTGGACCACTGAGCTGCACCCCCAGCCCATTTTTTACTTCTTGAGACAGGGTCTCGCTAAGTTACGCAGACTGCCTCTGGTCTCCAACTTGCAATCCTCCTGTCTCCGCCTCCCAAGCCACTGGGCTTACAGGCGTGCGCCATCACGACCGGCTTAACCTTTCTTGAAATTTATTTGGCGAGTCTATCCCAGGTCTTCAGAAGAACACATTGAAGACATAGCCTCCTGGCACCATCCTCTCTCTAGGAGCACGAGGTGGCCTTGCCCTCAAGATGCACCAGCTCTAGAAGGATACAGACTAACCAGAGAGAATCAGAACTCCAGTGGGGTGCTCCGCCCATTGCAGGATAATGCTAATGGAACCCAGAGGCTAAAGATTCAATAGACATGTGGTTACTTAGTAAATCACTGCCCCGGGGGAGGACTGAGTGCCCACAGGGCCTGGGTATTCAATAAATCAGGGGAAACAGGACAGAGAGCCCAAAGGGGATTCTTTTTAACTTCTGATGATGATTACCTTCTGCTTTTGCCCTAAATAATCAGGACTGTGATTTTTTTCCCCTGAAATTTTATCTTGATGGCTATAAACACAAGCACTGTCTTTATGAATCATCTTTATTTTTAAAATTTGGATAACACTCCACTCAAGTGTCTTTGGCATGTTTAAAGCAATTTGTTTCACAAATAGGAAAGTTAGAGGAGACTGAAATGATGGAAATGGGATCACGGAGACAGCATGCCATTTCCTATCACTCAGGAACATGTGGCATAAATGAAAAAGTCGTTGGGTGGGAAATGCCACGCTGGCTGCCTCTACGACTTCTGTCACTGTGGTCATGTTGTTGTTGTTAGGTGCCGTTGAGTCGTGTCCAACTCATAGCGACCCTCATAGGGTTTTCAATGGCTGACTATTTCGGGATTGCCTTGGGAGTGGGTTGCCATGTCCTTCTCCCATTTTTGCGGTGCTGGGAATCGAACTCAGGACCTCAGAGACTGCAGAGTGGCACTCTACCGACTGAGCTAAATCCCAGCCCCACTGTGGTCATAGACACATTCTTTTGTCTACTTTTGTGAAATTAACTGCTTCGGGATTCTTTAAAGGCTCTCGCCTACCTTGGTCACTGATTTTCTGGTCAGGCAATAGGCGCCTGTCAATTTGGTTTTGAGAGGCAGAGAATCAAGCGAGGCTTGTGAGGTTGAGAGGGAGAGATACTTTGTATTTTTCAGGCAAGGAAACAGGACTCGAACAGCATTGGTTGTATAACTCAAAAGCTAGAAGACAAGACCTTGACTGTTCTCCTCACACAGAAATGACGGGTGTTGGAGACGGCGGGTCACCTAACTATCATGAGTCGGTTTTACACAATGTATCCACATACCGCAATGTGTTACTACATCAATTAGAAATAAATAAATTGAAATAAAAATAAAGAGAGGGGGTATTAAACTCCTCTTAAGCCCCTGCCCCCATGGGGTGTCACAAAGTGTTGGACAGAGCAGAGATTTCTGTGTCTGAGATGAGATGCTACAAAGGCCTTCGTTGTTGTTAGGTGCCATCGAGTTGTGTCCGACTCATAGCGACCCTCATAGGGTTTTCAATGGCTGATTGTTTCAGGATTGCCTCGGGAGTGGGTTGCCATATCCTTCTCCCATTTTTGTGGTTCTGGGAATCGAACCTGTAGTCAGAGACTGCAGAGCAGCGCTCTACCAACTGAGCTAAACCCCAGCCCTTAAGCAGCAGTAAAAAGGAAGTTGACAGGAAACTAAAGCAGCCTCAGCAAGACTCCAGTGGCTCCGCTGAGGAGCATCCAGGTGGCTGAGCAGAGATGCAGCCAAGCAGGGCAGAAGGGTTCAGGGTGGCCAGCTCTGGTCTCCTGCCTGCTGAAGAAACACTCATGAACAGACCCACCCAGGAGGGCAAGGGCCACCCCTTTGCCAGCCAGCAAACGCCTGGCCACCTGTGTGCAGGATGGTGTGTGCATGCCTGAGAGAGCGAGAACAGGAAAGACAGAGCCAGAGGAGGATCGAAGATTCGAGCAAGGGCGGGGATGCTGCGGAGAAAGAGAAGGGAGCAGGACAGCACGCGAGAGGGACAGCCATCCACAGCTCACCTCGCGGCCATCCGCCCCTGCTGGCCGCTGTTGCAGTGGCCCTTTCTGTGGGCTATCTTGCCTTGAGGAATACTGCAAGGCTGTAGCTGTCCTATAGGCTTGCCATATTCGGCACGAGGCTGGTAATTGGGTCATCTTATTAGCAAACGACTATCACTAAGCAGTTCAAAGCGCTCGCAGCTACTCCTCATGCATCCTCACAGTGGGCTCACGGAGGACCCGGAGGGCACAGATGATGACTAATTATCCGTCGTAGCCTCTCTTTAGTGGGTTTTAATTCCACCTGCAGGCCTTCTGCCCTCACAATGGAGCCTTAAGAGCGAGGTAGAGTGGCTGGCATATTAGTTTTCATTAGGAACCTTCCTCCCCCCTGCTCGCCCCTCGCTTCAACACTGCCAGACCGCGTAGAATTTACGTGGCACAGCTGGAGTGTGCTGCGCTGCGACAGGCCTGAGGTCAGGCGGCCACTTTCTGGTAGGGTCTGGTCCAGTACGTGTGCGCGAGCTCTCAGAAGTGAGAGAGGTCATTGTGAGACACGGGCAAGAGGACAACAGCCGAGGGGAGCCAGGGTGAAAGGAAGTTAGGGGGTGGAACAGAGAGGGGAGAACGGGGGGAGGAAATGAGGCATTGCTGGGGTCTCCCTCCAACACATCCCCCATCCTCCACAAGGGCTCCAGGTGGCACCCCGGATGTCAAGAATCACCTTGCGCCTCGATTACCCCGAGGACCCTAAGCCATGCTTAGGGACCCAAGATCTGAAGGCTGGCATGAGGGTCCGAATGCCAGGCTGAAGAGATGCCCAGCAAGGGGCCCCTCTGGAATGAGAATGGAAATCCCTCCTACTGTGATGTCACACAGTCTCTGTCACTTCAGCTAGACCTGTGGGCAAATAATCCAGGCAGAACTCGGCCTGTGGGTCGTCTGGGCTCCTCTGACTAACTAAATTGTCAACGTAAATGTTGCAAGAACACTGAGTATCTAATTACCAAAAGATAATTGTGTAGCCAGGTGCGGTGGTGCACACCTGTAATCCCAGCAGCTCGGAAGGCGGAGGCAGGAGGATCACAAATTCGAGACCAGAGGCAGTCTGCATAACTTAGCCAGACCCTGTCTCAAAAAGTAAAAAAAATGGGCTGAGGGTGCAGCTCAGTGGTCCAGCACTTGCAGAGCATACAGGCGCGAGGCCCTGGGTTCAACCCCCAGTACCGAAAAAAAAAAAAAAAAAAAAAGATAACTGTGCATATTTGGGAGGGGGCTACAGTGTGATGTTTTGATCTAGGTATCCATTGTGAAGAGATTCAGCCAACCTAATTCATATATCCATCACTTCACCAGCTTATCATATTTTTGCGGTGGAAACATTTTTTAAAAATCTATTACTCTAGCAAGTTTGAAATGCACAATTCATTACTAGTAACCACGGTCACTCTACAGTGCAATAGGTCACTAAAACTTGCTCATTCCATGTAACTGAAACTTCGTACCCTGTGATCAGCCCCTTCCCATTCTGTATCCTTGTCCCCAGCCCCCAGCCTCTGGCAACCACTTCCCACTCTGTTTCTATGAGTTTGACTTTTGAGATTCCACATGTGGTGAGATCATGTATTTGTCCTTCTGTGACTGGCTAATTTCATTGAGCACCATGTCCTCCACTTCCATCCATGTTGTTTGTCGTTGTTGTTGTTGTTGTTAGGTACGATTGAATTGGTATCTGACTCATAGCGACCCTAAGTACAACCGGTGAAACAGTATTGCCAGTGCTTCTCTGCTATTCTTAGGGTTTTCAATGACAGACTGATTTTTGGGAGTGGGTTGCTGGGTCCTTCTCCTATGTTGTCATAAGGGGCAGAATTTCTTTCTTTTTGGACTACACAGCAGGGGTCCACCCCCGCCGGGCCATGGACTGGTACCCCTGTGTTTACAACAGTATTTCCTGCCCTTCCCTGCTGCTCACCTTCCCACCTGAGCTCTGCATCTCCTCAGATAAGCATCCTGCTCCAACATCCCCTCCTCGTCCATGGGAAATTGTCTTCCATGAAACTGGCTCCCGGTGCCAAAAAGGCTGGGGACCACCACCGGCTAGCATCCACTGGACATATGGACCACATTTTCTTTATCTACTCATCTGCTGATGGGCACTTAGGTTGATTTCATATCTTGGCTATTGTGAATAACACGAAAAGTACGTGGGAGTGCACTTTTCTCTCCCACGTGCCAATTTCAATTCCTTTGGAGATGTACTTGGAAGTGAGGTTTAGGGATGGGATCACGCGTATGGGGCTGAGGTTCAGCTCAGTTGATAGAATGCTTGCTCTGCATGTTCTGAGGCCCTAGGTTCCATCCACAGCACTGCAAATATGGGAGATGGACCTGGCAACCCACTCCCGAAATGATCAGCCACTGAAAACCTTATGAACAGCAGAGAAGCACTGACATAGTGCGGGGCATGGCACAGTGTCAGGGAGGGTTTTGTTCTGTTGTACACAGGGTCACTATGAGTCGGACCCAATGCGATGGTCCCCTAACAACAATAACAGATGATAGCTATGTTTTTGGTTTTCTGAGGTGCCACCATCCTTTTTCCAAAGGGGTTACTAATTTACATTCATGCTGACAAACTTCAAGGTCCCTTTTTCCAATATAGTCCCAACACTTGTTATTGTTCGTCTCTGATAATAGCCACTCTAGTAGGTAAGAGGTAATATGTCATTGTGGCTTTGATTTGCATTTTGCTGATAATTAGAGCTGCTGAGCGTATTTTCACATAGCTGTGGGCCACCTGTACCTCTTCTTTTGAGAAATGTCTGTCTGGGTCCTTTACCTATATCCCTGGATAAGTCACTTAGTCCCTGTGGATTTGGTTTCCATATTTTTAGCAAGATCTGTCTGTACCCTCCCTGCTTCCCGGTCTTCTTGTGAGGCTACAAAGGTGTTTTTGTATACAGTGTGGCCTTTAATCCACAAATGGCTGACGTTAGTTAGCTTTACATTACTGTAACAAAACACCAGAGGTAATTAACTTATAAAGAGAAAAGGTTTGCTCTGTCTCATGGGTTTGGAAGTTCTAGTTTATTATAGGTGGCTCTACCTACTGCACTTGGCCTCTAGCAAGGGCGGTGCCTCATGGTGGCAGTGAGTGGTAGAGCAAAGCTACTCACCTCATCAGCAAAGAGGGAGGAAGAGGAAGAGACTGGGCCCACAGTCCCCTTCAAGGGCACCCCACCATGACTTAAAGACCTCCCATTAGGCCTCACTTTTTAAAAGTTCTGCCACCTCTGAATAGTGGCCCCCCAGGGGCCAAGCCTTTAGCACCTGGGCCTTCAGGGAACGCTCCCCCAAACCACAGCGTGGCCGTCTCAGGTGAATATTATAATCCCCAGGTTTAGACAGAGAAATAATGAGGGATTCTGTCATTGTGCTCAAGGGTGGGTGCGGCTGAGATTCCTCCTCCACCATGCTGCCTTCTATCCCAAGAGCGCCACCCCTGAAATGACCCGCCGAGGGCCAGTCCCTGGAGCACGCTGACCCCTCCACCCACCGCAGGGGATGGTACTCTACTAGGCAGGGGTGATTTTTACAAAGCACCTTTTCTACAACTTCTTGTTGCAGAAGTCAGCGTAGGTTCCCTTGGGACATAGAAGAAAGTCGCGCAGGACCGTGCAGCCCAGAGTTACGTCACCAGGCATTAAGAGGACTTCCCCCCAAGACTCACTAATGTCCCCGGCAACGACCTCAGTCCTGCAAGTCACCTTTCATACGTTCGCCACGGTGGTCGAAAAAGTGACAGAGAATCAGGTCTCTCTGATAATCTACGTAAAGCTCTTCTGTAGAGGCACCTGGGTGTCACAGAACAGCCTCGAAACTTCTTATGCAGTTGTACAGAGCCACCGACATGTCTCCAAGTGTTCACGCTCCCCTGACCTGTCTCTCTCTTTAGTCTGGAATGGATGCGTTTTCCACTGCACTGGGTGAGATCTCAGGGGAGGGGGGTTCCACCAACTGTCCTCACCGCCAGCCACTCTTCCTGAGTGCCTTCCAGGTACACTGACCAAAAAGCTGGCACCGAACATCAGTTTCTACTGCTCAGTTGTCCCCTCTGCCTGTGGACCCTTGGAAGGCAGGGGGTGAACCTCTCACGGCCCTAACCACAACTCATGGGAAGCGTTCACTAAGAGCTCACTAAATGCATTCAAAGCGAAAAGAATCGGGCTTTATAGTAAAAGAATATACATATGGAAATATGTATATATATATATATACATACAAATATACATATGGAAAATGAATATGTAAACAAAAAGGGTATGTAGAAATCATTTGTGAAAAGGAAGTTACAGAATAGGAACACCAAATGGACACAGTTGTTTTCATGTTGGCGCAAAATCTTAATTGTCAGAAAGAAAAAAATAAGTATTATATTAAGCTATTCCACACCTACACGACAAATCCTTTTGAGTTCTCTCATCCGCCCTCCTGTGTATTCTATGGAACAAAGAAAAAAGCCAACTATAGTTTCCCGTTTCCCATGACCCATTCTGCACTTTAGTAAAGAACGCCACAAAAATAAAAAGGTAGTCGGTTAGTGTTTGTAGTAAAACAATTTTTGGAGATGTTGGGCTAAACAAGATGTGTTTCTTGACCGTGTGCCTACTCGGAGCCTCCCCTACGCTGGCATGCGCTGGGATTCTCTGAGAAGAAACACAAAACACAGCGTGATCCAGATGTGTCTGACCACAGAGCCTTGGCTTCTCCGGAGGAGCGTTTCATGACAGGCGTTCACAGAGAAAACACTCTGGGAGACGCTGCCCTACTTTCTCAGATGCCATTCTTAGTCACTTCCGCACCACCGCTTAAAAACGAGCACGTTGCTCATCAATGCAGAGCCCTACAGGAGGAAAAGTCTGCAGTGGCAGCCTACAGAAGTCCTTCACAACGGTGAGCTAGGTGGCCAAACGCAGCGTTAAATGGTGTCTAAGGCATGGCGTAAGGCACGCTTCTCTGCGTGTCACCAGCTGCATGATCTGGGGCAAAGCATTTCTCCAGGGAGAAACCGTGATGTGTGTGAAAATCACACATCAGCAGGTATTTTTTTTCTGGAATTTCTGAAACAAAAATCTATCGAGAATTCTTGTGCTGAAAGCTGTGGCTCTCAGATTGCTGTGGTTAGGTAAGGGCTGAGTGTGGTGCCAAGGTCTGTGTGCTAAAAGCCTGGTGGACCCCTGGGTGGGGGTTTGGGAAGAGTTGGAAAACTTCAAGAGGTGGAGGGTACGTAGGTCTTTGGAGGAACAGACCTCGGGAGGGACTCAGTTCCGTGACAATGGATTTTTGTTATAAAGAGAGAGCCTGACCCAGGAGCCTGTCTACCATCTTATCTCCCCATTTGATCCCTTTGCGCCGTAGTCCCGATGCCATCCACCATGTTATACTGAGGCCAAGGGGTCCTTCGCCAAAGGCTGAACCAATCAACCACATCTGAGACTTCCAGCCTACAAAATAATGGGCTAAAGAAACCTCTTTTTGTGTGAAGAACCTAGCTCTGGGAATTTTGTTTTAGCAACAGAAAACTGACTGATGCACAGAGATCAGAACAGTCCTTCATTTCGCCAGCTCCCACAGCACCTGCTCACCTCCTGTGGGTTTGAATAACTGGAGGTCATAAGGCCAATGCTCAATTTCATCTCTCTTTACTGCAAACCTTCACACGGTCCCTAATCTCCTTCCCAGAACTCTCAGAGGGCAAGGGATTCTTCCCCATCCATCTTCCACACACGCCACAGCAGTCTACACCTCTACCTCCTCCACGATCCTCCAGGAGCACCCACTGTTGCTGTTGAATTGTCAGGGTTCAACAGAACCGCTTGTTCCTTCCCCTCTGCCTGCAAACACAGTCAAGTCCCTCCAGTCCTAAAACAAATACCAAATCCAAAGTCCTCTCCTCTAGCCACATTCTTCTCTCATTACCATCCAAATTTCCTTTTCTTTTCCCTCTAAATTTCCTTAAGGATTAGTCTACACTGGCTATGTCTACTTCCTCTCATCTCCTTTACTTTCAGACCGTTTCTTTTTTTGTTTCCCCCCCAAATAACTTGTGTCCCTTCCACTCGAGAGTCCACTGGACAGTTCCTACCTCCCTGCATCTCTTTGTTATATTTGAAAAACTCAGTCACAGTTCCCTCTCTAAGCACACAATTCCCTTAGCTTAGGGTACGGCACTGCCCATCTGATCCTTTGGTCTTTGCTGTCCCCGGGGTCCCATTCCTATATCTTTAAAAGATGCTTTCCCCCAGGATTTGAGTCTCCATCCCCTGCTCACCTAATTGGCCTTTTCCGAGTGAGCATGCCCATCCGTATGTACCTGATGTCCAAATTTCCTTCTGTCTAACCAAACACTATAACAGCTTTGGACACACTGACCTTCAAGGGCTCCAACTCACCAGGTTCAAACAATCAATCCACACCTCCGCCGCTCCCTGGGTGGAGGTGATAGGCATTGATTATAATTAGAAGACACTGGGTTTGAGAAGCAGCCCCCGGCAATTCCCAGGTGTAACCCATCAGTCACGTAATCACGCCAACCTTCATGGCATCTAAAACATGATGCCCACGTGCAATGACCAGAAAGATGTTTGAAAAATTAAGTGGGAAACGCGCAGACTTTCGCTCAGTAGGTACACGGGACCGAAGAGTCATCAGTGGTGGACACAGCCCTCACTATCATTTCCCACACCCCCGTTTCCCCCCAGATCCCGTGGGTCTGTGTCTGACTGGGAAGCGCCAGTGTCTGCGTCTCAGCCAGAAGAAGCTAGGCATGCGGGTAGCACACTTGACCCTTTGCTCCCTCTCACGGCCCGATGACCGGTCACAGGTCCCGGAGATTCCACCACCTAAGCACTTCTCAAATCCCGTCATCATTCTCCATGTCTGCTCCCACAGTCCTCACCCAGGCTCCCCCTCTCCTCGGAGCATATCTCTGTCATCTTCCCACACCCCGCCAGCCCCATAAGGGGGTTGGAGCCGACCACTCTTAAGAACTGTGCCGGTCATTCCCATCCTTCAAGCACATCGGAGCCTGGGTTTTGGTAAATGCTGCTCAGAACACCAGCGAAGTGGACAATTGAGGCGCTGCTGGTAACATTTTGGTGTTTGATGGGGTGACAGCATAGACCACATACAACCCACCTGGCACTGGAAGCACGCGTGATGGCTGAGCCCAGGAACAGCTGCCGTCAGCAGTGGGGTCCTCTCGGACTGGCCAGCCTGGAAGAGGATGCGGCTCCCACTGCTGGTGTCCACCACCGGCCATCCCAGCCCCGCCTGCTCCCACTCCTCCGAGGAGGCGGGGAAGAGGCGGTGCTTTCACAGCTGCCCTATGGATAAGGGCTGCAAATGAGGCACAGGTGGTCCCGGAGGCTTCTGGGAGAGCGGCTGCTTTTCTGATAGCAGGCGGTGAGGCTCACGGCCCTGCGCCCTGCCCTTTTCCCTTTGCTGGAGCCAGAAATACAAAGTGCAGAGCTGTGGGGGCCACGGAGGGACGGAGGAGAAGGGCAACACCATCCGTGAGGTTCCGGCCTCCGACACCCTCCGGCTTCCGTGAATGACGTCCAGGGAGAAAGAGAGAAACTTGCTCCCGGACCCCGGCCACCAGGTGAAGTATGCTCTGTTCTCTTGAGAGCTGAATTACTTTCTCACCCTAGTCAGAATGGCTGTTATCAAAAACATACAAACAAACGAATAGCAAATGCTGGCGCAGATGTGGAGAAAAAGAAGCCATTATAAACTTGGTGGGCATGCAAATTAAGAGAGCCTCTGTGGAAAATAGTATGGAGGTTCTAGAAAACATTACAAATAGAGCTACCGTATGATCCAGTAATCCCACTCCTCGGTATTGTTGTATATATCAGAAAGAAATTGAGTCAGCTTAAAAAGAGACATCTGCTCCTTCATGTTTACTGAAGCACTACTCATAACAGCTAAGATACGGAATCAGCCTGGGTACTCACCAACAGAACGGATAAAGAATATATGGTATGTGTACAAAACGGGGTATTATTCAGCCGTAAAGAAGAATGAAATCATGTCATTTGCAGGCAAATGGATGGAACTAGAGAATATCACACTAAGAAAAATAAGCCAGGCATAGAAAGACAAGTATTGTGTTTTCTCTTGTGTATAGAAACTTAAAAAACAAAAACAGGATTTGAAAGTAGAAGAGGGACTTTTTAGGAGTAGGAATGGGAAGGGCACTGGTATGGGGAAAGGGGAAAGAGAGGAAGACAAGAGGGGGCAGAGGGCAGGGAAAACTATACATAAATGTATGGAAATGTCACAGCGAGACCCATTAATATGTACAATTAATATGTGTTAACAATGATGATAATAATGAAGACTTTTCCTCTACTAGGTATCAGAGAAGTGGGGGTGGGGTGCTAAAGTAACAGCAAATTAACACCACAAGCTGTTCCTAAGCTTTCGCAGTTCCAGCCACAGGTTAGCAAACCCCGAATTAACGCTTTGTTCCAAGCCTGTCTTGACTTGTCATGGCTGCAGGCTCAGAGGCAGAAAGAGAGAAAAGGCTACGGGCACATTTTTCAGCCACACCCACCTCCTCAAGTTCGTTAATACCGCCCACCTTGCTCTCAAACATAGCTGTGCTCTGCTAGCAGTTTAGGAAGGCAAGTACCCAACATAGCTCGTAAAACCCGGGTCCAGGGAGGGCCCGCACTCTCCTGGGCACCTGCTCCAGCACGGGTTAATTTGGGACCATCTTGCTTAGGAATTTAAGAAGTAATCATTTCTATATTAAAAATTTATTTCCTTAAATATTAAAAAAGGCAGGAAGGAAGGGATGGATGGATGGATGGATTTGATTAGAAGGCAGAACCCCGCATAAATAAACTCCATAACTGAGGTTCTGAGGACCAGAAAGGACACCCTAAAGTATTAACACACCCAGTTTATCTTGGACAAAGTCACTGGCGAGCAGAAAGGAACAAGGATGAAACACTGAATGCAGACCAGAGGCAATTAAATATGAAGTTATTTTTCTTTTCTAAGCAATAGTTAATGTTCTTTACAAGTAGCACTTTGACTGATCTTCCTCAATACATCTGTGTTAAATTCTCTAAGAGAAATGCTTGACAATATTCAACATACTGTCTTTTCTGTTTGCTAAATCAGCGTGTTCACATTGGGGGTTTCCTGACATTGCGGTGCACCTGCGTGCACAAAACTTTGCACTTGATTTCATTTCCAGTTCACGTTTGAGACTTGCCCTTTTTCATTACAGCAATTACATATAAGATCTAATTTGCACAGCTTTATTCAGTCTTACTGAAACAAGTACTGAATTTTAAAAGACCCATTTCTGAGCCCCAGTGAGTGCTCACCACGTTTTTCCTGCCCTCCCAGACGTAGCTCTGTGGCAATGGGGAGCTGAGACAGTCCTGTGACTTCCTAAATGACAATAAAATGCAGAGACACCCCTAATGGAGGCCGCCCTCCATCACTGGCCCTTAAATTGCCTCATTTAAATATGCTTGATTTTTCATACAGTAAATAGTAGAAGCCTGCAGCCGTAGCCCAGTGGCATCCGATCCCGTCAGATCTGGGAAGCTAAGCAGGGTCGGGCCTGGTTAGTCCTTGGATGGGGGACCGCCTGGGAACACCAGGTGCTGTAGGCTTGGGAGATGGAACTGGCAACCCACTCCCAAAACTCAATCCACCATTGAAAACCCTATGAACAGCAGAGAAGCACCGACAATAGAGTTTCCCCTGTTGTGTGTAGGGTCTCTATGAGTCAGATACCGACTCGATAGCACCTAACAACACCACCACAAATAGTAGAATATGGGATTTTCTTATTTTCCTTTTTTTACAGCCACAATAAATTTGGAATGAGAAACCCCTCCTATGTAATAATACCGGTAAGGGCCATACATGCGGGAAAACACCGTAACTCTGAAAATGTACATTATGGGCTCTGAGAAGGGCTTAAAGTACATGTTGGTTAAAAAATACATAGGGTTGCCTCCAAGTGGAAGATTAGCTACATTTTTTCTCCCTTTTTGCTGCAAGAATAAAAGCACTACTATCTCTTTTGTTTGAAAAAATAAGTAAATAACAAGGACTTCAGGAGCTCGCTGTAGTGGACACTGTGGTGTGCTGCCCAGGCCTCTCCCTGCTGTGGACACTACGGGTGGCTGACAGTTGTCATTCACCTAGTTGCTCTCAGAGAACCCACTGCAGGATGGATCCAGCCCTGCCCCAGGGGCAGCCTGTGACCAAAGGCCAGCGGATGCTCAGTTAGAAAGGGCCCACACCCTGCTGTCGAAAGGGACAATCCTCAGGGTCCAGTCCACACCAGGGCTCCCCTTGGGCTCCCTGGACCCTCCCGTCACCTTGTTATTTTACAACTCTCTCTGCCCAGCACTGCTTCCTCCACTCCCCCACAGAGGTGCCTCCTGAGGGTGCTCCCTGGGGTCTGAGCTCAGATATCCTTCTGGGTGGGAGAAGGACCTGGCAATCCACTCCCAAGGCAATCCCGAAACAGTCAGCCATTGAAAACCCTATAAGGGTCGCTATGAGTCAGATACCGACTCAACGGCACCTAACAACAACAACATCCTTCTGGGATTGGTTCCTAGGAGTTCGGTCTAACACGCTCATCCTACCGTTCTTTCTCCAACTTGTGTTCTCATGGCTATTTTCTGACTGAACTTTGGGAGCAGATCTCTCCTGGGGGACTGCAGACAAGGGCAGCTGGAGGCCAAAGCTTCCCTATCGCCCTTTTGTTGTTGTTGTTATTGTTAGGTGACCCCTGACTCAGAGCAACCATAAATACAACAGAATGAAACACTGTGCCGTGTACATAGTCTTTTTATATTTTAGCCCATTGTTGCAGCCACTGTTTCTCTTCATTTTGAGTCGTGCCACATCAGCAAAAGCACGTCACTAAGGTCAACTCTACTCTGAGGAGGCAACTCTTCCCCAGTCATCTTTTGCATTTCTTCCAGCCTGGGGGGCTCATTTTCTGGCACTATGTCTGACAGTGCTTCTCTGCTCTTCTTAGGGTTTTCCATGACTAATTGTTTTGGGAGTGGGCTGCCAGGTCCCTCTCCCTAGACTGTCTTGGTCTGGAAGCTCAGCTGAAACCTGTCCACCATGGGGGGCCCTGCTGGTTTCTGAGATACAGGTGGCACAGCTTTCAGCATCACAGCAACACACAAGCCCCCATGGCACCACAAGCTGACTGACAGATAGGGATGCCAACCATACTTAGTATAATTTACCCTAGATTTCACCAGGGCGGGCCCAAGTCACTGGTGTTGGGCGCGATGCAGACCCACCTTGGACCACAGGGCGCTCTGGGGATAGGTGTAATCTCGTCTCCAACCAGTGTTCATAAGTCAGAAAATACAGTGGTTGCACGTGTGCCCACTCCGAAATCTGCCCCGCGGTGTCACAGCTAGGCTGGCACGTGACACTCACCGATGACGTATTCCAGCCTGAAGAAGTCCCTCCTGGGGTCGTAAGGACGAGTGAAGTCGACCTGGACGTAGAACGATTGCCCCCTCCGGACAATCAGCTTGCTGCTGTCATACTTGTCCGTGTGGTGGTCAATCTTGTTGCTGTCCCACCTCTCCTTGAAAAGGTGGACATCCGTGACCCGAAGGTAGTCTGCACACAAAGAAAGCAATCGAAGGAACCCGTTTAGTAGCCAGTTTAGATGCAAACTCAAAAAACAAGCTTGTTTTATTCTTTATTTAGTTTTTCAATACTGGGGGTTGAACCCAGGGCCTCGCGCCTGCATGCTCTGCAAGTGCTGGACCGCTGAGCTGCTCCCCCAGCCCATTTTTTTTTACTTTTGGAGACAGGGTCTTGCTAAATTACGCAGACTGCCTCTGGTCTCGAACTTGCCATCCTCCTCCGCCTCCTGAGCCGCTGGGATTACAGGCGTGCACCACTGCGCCCAGCCCTTTTATTTCTTGATTACAGGAGGTAACAATGTCTGTTGACTGAAACTCTATGCAGGGAGGGAGGGGACAGCAGATTTGAGAGCCAACCTCTTGTTAGCATTCTTGCTTTGGAAGAGAGGGGTTTTTTTTTCCTTTAAAAAAAAAAAAAAAGCTTTTTCTACCTGTGATCTCATTTCAGATCCCAGGACGCTCACTGTGGGAGAGGCAGATGCCTGGTTTGTAGGCGTAGACACAGAGAAGCGAGGGCCAGAGGTCAGGTCTTCAGCTTCTCCGTCTCACGCTGGCTCTTGTCAGCCTCGTCCCACCACGGCCCTGCCTCGCCACACCAGAGCCACGTCAACATCCCCTAGTTCAAAAGGGAGGAATCAAGTCTGAAGAGGCCTCAAAGGGACACCCGAAGGACAAAGCTGGCCATTAATCCAAACTTCTCCCCTCCTGTAAATGTCAAATGTCTCCTTCTGTAATTCTAAAATTAGCGCTGGTCCCTCGGAGCAGGAAAGACAGGGCACAGGTCTGCAGACAGGAAACGAACATTCCTGTGAGATGCACGGGCAGAAACCAGCCTCCCCTTTCCTTAGCGACCAAGGACCCACCTGGACGTCACCCCCTGGTCTGTTGATGCCAGAGCGTCCCGTTATCCCTTCTGTCTTTTGGAATCAGGAGTACCTGTCCATTTATGTGTACGAGTCATCGGATTTAGCCTAAGTTGCTTAAACTCATTTCCTCACTGTGAAATGAAGGCATCGATATTCATTTTACAGATGAACGTGGCACGGTATGCCATCTTACAGGAGACGACATCAGATGACATCAGAAGACGCATATGAAAGCTGTGAGCAAAGAGTGCGGCGAGGGCCAGCCCTGAGCAGAGGTGAGCGAGCCTCCTTCCCCTCCCGCCCCTCTCTGCCAATGAGAGCTTCTGGGAAGGTAACACCAACCGTCTGCACAGTGGTTGGGAAGACAGTGCGGGGACTAATGTTGTTGATGTTGTTGTTAGGTGCCGTCGAGTCAGTGTCCAATTCATAGCGACCCTCACAGGGTTTTCAATGGCTGACTCTTTCAGGATTGCCTTGGGAGTGGATTGCCACGTCCTTCTCCCTTTTTTGGGGTGCTGGGAATTGAACTCGGGACCTCAGAGACTGCAGCGCAGTGCTCTACCTACTGAGCTAAATCCCAGCCCGGGGACTGATGTACGTAGGTGCATTTAGAGTTCCTCAGGGTATTGGAGAGAGAAGGTCGGGTGGGTGGCAGGTGAGGTGTCCTGGCCTCTTCGCTTCTCCATGATCTTTCGCGCTGCCAAGTCTTCCATGGTGACTTTACAGACATCTCGTGCTCTGAAAGCGCCACCGCGGAGCTTGTGCCCACGCGGAGGCGTCTCCCTGCCACACTCCAGAGATTTCTTCACCTTCACACAGGAATCCTGTGCAGGACTCCTGCGCCCCGGGCCCCATCTTTTCCTTATAGACCAAACCAAGGCTTTGGGCTCTTTGAGACCCTCACAGCCCTGAAGTCCAGGAGTCCCTGTGCCTCTTGATAAACTCCAAGTTCAGCCAAACCTGAGTTTGAAGCTCAGGTCTCAAGATCACTCAGGCAAAGCGCTTGCACTCTTAGAGTCTGAGGAGCCTCACGTTTAGAACGAGGACATCTCTGAAGATTCAGTGATGTGCTGGGCACACAGTTGGGTCATGGCTTCCCATGGCCCACCGGACGCGAACTCTGATCAAGCCACTTCCCTTGGCGTGGTGCCCCTAGGTCACTCCAGCTGTGGCGTGACAGCCCACAAAGCACACGACCCAAGTTTATTTTTAGCTCTGCTCAGAACCTCATCACAGTACATGGCCCCCAAAGGGCACTTTCTGCCCATCGCAGTGTGGGCTGAAGATGTTTATTTCTCACCCTCTCTTTCCCACACTGCATTTCTCCCAAGTTCTCTGGCTTTATTAAGGTTCCAGTCCCCAGTGCTAAGCCAGCCTGAGGAAGAGCCAGAGACTCATAAACATCCCAGGTTGGAAATGACTTTAGTCATCGACTCTTCTGGTCCTCTCTCTTGGCACAGCGCCTCTTCATGATTTTAAAAGTAACAAAACACCTCCGTCCTGAGAAATGGGTGCAATCGGTTCTCCAGCTGCCAGTGCCAGTGGGGAGGGTGCACCAACCTCACAGCACCTCGGAATCTCACAAGGCAAAGGTGCCTTCCTGGCCCTCTGTCACCTGCTATGGATGGCTTCTGCCATCACCTCGAAAATCCGAGAACTAGGGCTCTGGTCTGTGCCCAAACAGGAAACTCACCACCTCCCAGGCCAAGTTGTTGTTGTTGTTGTTGTTGTTGTTAGGTGCCATCGAGTCGGTATCCAACTCATAGTGACCCTCACAGGGTCTTCAATGGCTATTTCAGGATTGCCTTGGGAGTGGGTTGCCACGTCGTTCTCCCAATTTTGCGGTGCTAAGAATCGAACTCGGGACCTCAGAGACTGCAGAGCAGCGCTCTACCCACTGAGCTAAATCCCAGCCCTCCCAGGCCAAATAGCCCATCTTTAAATAATCCTAACCCTCTGAATGTCAGCTGACCTCTCCTTCCCTGAATTTTTCTAACCACGGATCCTGGTTCTGACTTTTGAATAGACACAGATAAAGTCCTCTGCTCCTGTCACCTGGCACTCTTCAGGTATTTAAAGAAAAGTCACATGCATTCTCTGAGGAACACTATCCATTTCTCCAACGGTTCTTTGAGAAATTATTTCTACAACTTTTACCCATCACTCTGTCTTGGAGTGTATTTCATTATGTCGATTTCTCTCTTGAAGCCGTTTTCTCAGACTAAAGCACATGACTCTGGTTGTGGTTTTTCCAATAAACTACAGTGAGACCATTACAGCTTTTAAAATAAATAGCACATTTCTATTATCTTGGCTCAGGATATCATTAGTGTCTTGGGCACTCTTATTATATTGTGGATTTATACTAAGCATTTGGTGAAGGTAAACCTTTAAAAACACATTCTAATGTCATTTCCACTAATAGTGGATTGAAATTTAGTTCAGATGCCTGCAAGTTATCCATTTATGCTGATATTGGCCATTTTACGCAATTGTTTTCTTCTTTTTAGCTCGATTTTAAGGCTTTACAGGTATTCATACTAAATTTCTACTGATTGAATTGGTTCATCATTCCAGGATCTTAATGTAATTTTAGACATTAACTGTATGTTCACTATATTTAATATCCTATCTAGCTTCTGGTCCTCCAAGATTTCTATAGCTTGCTATTTTATGTTGCCTTCCAAGATATGGACATTAACATTGATCAGGCAATTGTCTAACAACTGAAAGCTAAGTAAAAATGTACAAGTAGATACTAAAAAGTGAACAGAGAATAGAATTATGACAGACTGATAAGTATGCTGATAAAGAAGGATAGGAGCCTTGGGGTGGGGTGGGGGTGGGGGGGACTAGAGAAGTTTTCTGTAGGAAGGAAGGAATACGAGGTGGGCAAAAGAGGAGTAGATAGTCCAGATGGAAAGGAAGGTGGGAAGACGCCCTGGGCCGAGAGAGGAGAATGTGTGGCTACTGAAACACAGGGTTCAGATTTACGGAGGAGCTGGCGGGCGCTGGCTGGCTGGGGTGCAGTGGGGAGCCCCAGGAGCCTCCCCTGCAGACCTTGCAGACATCAGACAGAGCTTTGCACCTGGCCCTGGGGACCCAGCAGAAGAGGGACTGGAAGGCATCAGCCAGAGGCTGGAGGCCAGTGAGGGGTGGGGGTGGCGGCAGGTTTGGTCTGCCCTGGCTCTGCGTGCCCAGGTCCTGGAGCGTGCCCGGATTTGACACCTGGTTCCTCCCCGGTCACGTGCCTCTGAACGTTAGCACATCAGCTTCAGGCCTTGGATCCTACGTAGCTGGACTACAGGAAATAGCGCCGGGGAGGAGGGTTCAAGGTTCCCTTCCGTGGCTACTTCTACCAAGTCTGATTCTCACTGCAAATGAAACGCGGCTTTCTATTTTATCCCTTGGCCTAGAGAACCTGGCCACCGTCCCCTGAGTCTGGTTGAAGTTAGTCCGTCCTTGAGCAGGGCAGTGCCAGTTCTGGGGGATACGGGTGGGTACTAGAAGGCCCAGAGCTTGGTGATTAAGCCAGTTTGGGAAATGCTGGGCTAGCCAGAGGCCATTAGAGTTCTTTACTGTAGCGTTGCTGGAACACTTTAACACCCACGGAGCCCCAAGCAGTGCAGCAGCTTCCACATTTAAATGACTGGGGGAAATCTTTTGTTTGGACACCAGTATTTTGCAAAATATGCTTTGGGGCGTGTTTCACTCCTTACTAATCGTGCAACCTCAGAAAAGTTATTTAATCTCTCTGAGCTGCTGTTTTCTCACCTTTAATATGGGAATAAGATACCTACCTCACAGCGTACCTGCCACCTAGTAAATTCTCAATACGTGTTTATTATTGTTGCTGCTATTGTTATTATAATCAGAGTTCAAACAATACAGTAGATAGGAATGTGGCATTTGCAGCAAGACTGCCCAGACACAACTCCCAGCTCTATCGTGTCCTGTACTATCTTTATCACCTGGGCAATTTGCATAATCTGCCTCGGTTTCCTCATCTGCAAAATGGAGTTGGTGTGAGGAGTAAATAAGAAAGTGTATTGAATGCTATATCTGAGGGCCTGTTACTGTTAGGTACTGTCTAGTTAGGTCCAACTCATCGCGACCTGATATATATCAGAACGAAACACTCCCCAACGCTGTGCTGTGTCTGGTGCTATGTCAGTGCTTCTCTGCTATTCATGGGGTTGTCGATGGCTGATTGTTTCGAGATTGTTTTGGGAGTGGGCAGCCAGGTCCTTCTCCCATTTGTGCAGTGTTGGGGATCGAACCCAGGGCCTCAGAGTGTGCAGATCCAGCACTCATCCGAGGGCCTGGCATATGGTAAATGCTTAACAATCAAAAGCAATAATAATAATAACAGCACCAAGCATTTGGGGAGACCCTAGGAGTCCAGCAGGTACCTGGGAGGGCGCACTGGGAGCTGGACTCTGAACAGTGGAAAGAAAGCCATCCCAGTAAAGAATGTCCCCTGGGAAGCTTCCTTAAAATGGCCCTTCAACCTCCCACACACGTGACCTTTTCTATTCCTTGTCCTTGGTACAGTTGTTGTTGTTGTTGTTAGGTGCTGTCAAGTCGTGTCCGACTCAGAGCAACCCTCATAGGGTTTTCAATGGCTGATTGTTTGGGGATTTTCTTGGGAGTGGGTTGCCAGGTCCTTCTCCCATTTTTGTGGTTCTGGGAATTGAACCCAGGACCTCAGAGACTGCAGAGCAGTGCTCTACCAACTGAGCTAAATCCCAGCCCCGCCTTGGTACAGACACACTTGCTTTTCCTTTGCTGCCTTTGCACAGACAGGTAAATCTTTTCCTCCTCTGGATTGTTAAGATACAACCTCTCTTTTTCCGAAAAATGCACATGTTATCATTAACAGCTTTATATACAGGTGGTGTCACCCGAGGGATCGTAAACCCCAGGAGGATTAGATCGCAGCGCCTCAATCATCTTGTCACTGTGCCCGGGGCCATGTGCAAAAATGCCACAGCAGAAATGCCACTTTCCACTTGAGCAAACCCAGTATCTGAATATGGGGAGCTTGGAATGGGTTATGCATTTTAAGCCGAATTGTGCCGCTTACCCTAGGATCAGTCATACGAATGCTTTAAATAGCGTTTAGCAGACAGTGTTCTTCTCCCGATACACACGTGTCCGAGTCATGTATGTTGTTGGTGATGGTGATGGGAAATTTTATAACACAAGGCCTCCAGAATGGGATAAAAGCATTATGTCTTCAGGCTGCTTATAACAAAGTGTAAGTAAAAAGGGTGCTAAAAAATTCCTTGAGTATATAAAACATGAGCCAAAAAAAAGGTCCTATGAACTTGCAATTTTTTTCACAGTGAAAACATATATAGATTTTGTTTTTAAAAAAATGTTGTTGTTCTTTTGAGAACATCTAATTTTCAAAAGTATCTTTTCTAAGTGATCTTTTCATTTTCTTTCTTCTTCTCCTTCTTTTGCAGTACTGGGGGGTTGAACCCAGGGCCTCATGCATGCAAGGTGAACTCTCTACCACTGAGTTGTACTCCCAGTCTCTCTTTTACTTTTCATTTTGAGACATAGTCTTGCTAAGTTGTGCAGGCTGCTTCTGGCCTCAAACCTACAATCCTCTTGCCTCAGCCTTCCAAGTTGCTAGGATTACAGGTGTGAGCCACAGCACCTGGCTGGATCATTTTCATTTCCTATTACAATATAACTCTAATAAATCAATGCTTTTGCAAAAGAAGAAAAAAATCATTGGTAATCCCAGGAGGATTCTAAGTGAATAAACATTATGGTCATGATAAGTAAAATTTCCCTGTAGAATCTCTTTAAAGCCCATCTTAAAATAATCTAAACTAAGAAAAGTATTTCATTCAAAAATGACACTCGGATAGGAAGACATAAAATGAACCTCAGCCAGGATGTGGAAGATTAAAAGCCACACTGAGAGGCTTAAGGAAATAATGTTCTAGACAGCCGTCAAAGGTGCAAGGTGAATGGACGAGGTCAGGGGTGGCCGGTGCTTTGGAAAGAGGGGCAAACACCAGCCACGTCCCCCTCTTTCCAGTGTGATCTTTAATAGGCTGATGAGTCCGTAGATCTGGAGTCTGTCTTTCATTATCATAAAGAAATGCTTGAGGCAGGGAACTAATAAAGAAAGGAGAAGATCGAGCTCACTGTCCTAGGGGCCAACAGTCCAAACCACACAGTGCCGGCTCTGGCGGGGGCCCCCTCGGCCGCATGACCCCATGGCCCCTGGCATCCTAAAGGTCCACGTTCGAGGTGGAGAGCTCACGCTGGCCAACCAGGAGGCCAGAGGCGAGTTGGGGGCAGGCTGAAGCTGTTGTAGCAACTCACTCTCCCCGGTGCTGACTCAGAGGCCAGGAGAGCGCCCCTCTTTCCTCCCAAGGACCTAAAGCCCTCCATGGCCCCACCTTTTAAAGGTCCACCACCTCTCACATGGCCACACCGAGGCCTAAGTCTGCAACACAGGAGCAATTGAGGGAGAAAGTCTACCCAAGCATGGTGCTGGGGGTCCCCTAAGGATGGGGGAGGAGGGGAGGGGCCCCTACCCCTGATTAAAGAACATTTCTGTCATTGCTCTTGGACAGTCACTGCAGATCAAGCCAAGAACAGTATTTGGTTCTTGCGGTGCCTGCTAACAGCAAGGGCTCTGTGGATGGTTGTCCTGAAACATGGGCAGAGCCACACAGATACCACAGTGCCCTCCTTGTCCTTTGGGCCCAGCAGTGCCCCTTTCCAGGCAGTGGGCACTCAGCCAGCCTTTGTTAATCCAGCGTGTTAATTTTCCCTTTGTTTATTGGCCTAACAGGACGTATCCTAGATTCACAGAATCTTAGCATTGTCCAGGCTCCATTCGCCACAGACAGAAAACGAATTTGCATCTCCACTTTCGCGTCCAGTTCCTGGCAAAATGGGGCAGCTCATTGCTAAGCCTTTGTCTTTTCTTTTTTTAAAAAAAAAAAAAGAGAGAGAGATTATGGCTAGAAACTTGGCAGCTTGCTCTTTGAGAGTGACAGCTTTCAAAAAGTCTACCTAACACAATTTAGCCTAATTCCAAACACATCAGAAAACGGGCTGTTATGAAAAAAAAAGTCTCCCCAGGAGGCAGCTGCCTCTCCGCCCGCCCACTCGCTCCCTAATAGGGAAAAAAGTGGATTATCTTCTCCCTAGGTTGCAAAAATATTCTTCAGAGAATGATTATACCTGTCACCAGTGGACTCTTGAAGTAAGTTAAATGTTTAGGTTTATATTCTAGGAATTCCTTGGAGAGCTGAATTCCCTGTGCAATCTTCGGTAATATCATTGCTAAGCTATAGGCATTAATGCTATGCGTGAGGACGGAAGACTGTTTATGGCAAAAAGAACAACAGGAAAAAGGACCCTTTCTCATACTTCTTTTGGATAGCCAGACTACTAAACCATCATAATTAGAACGATGAGGGACAATTTCTTCAGCAGCTAATTTTAAGCTATTGCTATTAAGATGCCCTGTACCCTAAAATGTTTAAGAAATGCTCAGCTGCTCAGAGGCAGCAGAACGAGAGAAATAAGACTTCCACTTCCTCTAGGGGCTCAGATCCCTCTGGCCCTTCCCCTGTTGTTGTTGTTGTTAGGTGCCGTCGAGTCGGTATCCAACTCATAGCGACCCTCATAGGGTTTTCAATGGCTGAGTGCTTCGGGATTGCCTTGGGAGTGGATTGCCAGGCCCTGCTCAGTGGGTAGAGCGCTGCACTGCAGTCTCTGAGGCCCCGAGTTCAATTCCCAGTGCCACAAAAATGGGAGCACAGCCTTCCCCTGTAGCTGGGAATATTTCTTCCTCTCTGCTTTCTCCTCACCATTAGAATGATCTTTATAAAACCCAGTTCTGCTGTTTAGAGTCCTTTGCAAACCCCTTCCATGACCTGCAGTTGTTGTTAGGTGCTGTAAGGTCAGATCTGACTCAAAGTGACCCTCTGTCCAACAGAGCAAAACACTACCCAACACTGTGCCACACATACGATCTTTTTGTTTGAGCCCATTGTGGCAGACACTGAGTTTCTTCTCACTTTGAGTCATGCCACATCGGCAAAAGGAGGTGCCAGGGGCTTTACTCCATTGCTGTCACTAAGGTCAACTCTATTTTGAGAAGGCAACTCTTCTCCAGTTGTCTTTTTAATGCTTCCAGCCTGGGGGCTGATTGTCTGGTACTACATCTGACAGTGCTTCTCTGCTATTCATAGGGTTGTCAATGGCTGATTGTTTCAGGAGTGGGCTGCCGGGTCCTTCTCCCCAGTCTGTCTTAGTCTGGAAGCTCAGCTGAAACCTGTCCACCATGGGTGGCCCTGCTGGTATCTGAGATACGGGTGGCATAGCTTTCAGCATCACAGCAACACGCCAGCCCCACAGTTCCACAAGCTGACAGACACGCGGGGGTTCCCTGCGGGATGAAAGCTAGGTAAGGTCCTCAGTGCCCACTATGGTGTGGTCTCTGCCATTTTCCCCACGTTCACCTTCTCTCTCTTGTCCTCCGGTCACTCCTCACTGCTTGGCATCTGCTGTTCCTTCCATCTGCTGAAAATGCACTCCATGCGCTCATCTTTCTGGAACATTCTTAGTCATCTTCCAAGACCCAGTCCAGATATCTTTCTACCATGAAGCTTTCCTCCCGTCTCCCCACTCCACCACAGCACCAGATCCTCCTCTCTGCTACTGCACTACCACTCGCGTGAATCTCGGCTCCAGAATCCATGGCACTGAACTGTGGTGATCTTTTCTTCCTTACTTTCTTCCTTCACTTGTCTATGAGACTGAGAGCCACTGTGAGGTTAGGGAGTGACTTGCTCACTTTTGTGTCCCCAGGGAGAGCCTGAGCCAGCTCCTGACACACAGGTGACAACCAGCATGTATTGTTCATGATCTGAGCATAAGTCACCATTTCGGAATCGCATGCCAAACGACTCTCTCATTCTCTCAAAGACCTTGAGTGCACAGGTGTGCTCTGCATTGAGGAATAGCAGCTCCCTACCTAGTGAACTGGTTAGTTTAGTTGCGGCAAAGAGTGTTGGGAGTGAGAAGATTCTCAGAAGGGCAACGGACCCCACTAGCCTCGAATGACTGGCTTCTGCCGCCATTTGCTTCTTCATAGAGCCAGGCTTGCTTGCCTGCTAGGATTCCGGTTACCGCTGCAAATGATCACCTGCTGTTAACAACACAGGGCAGAACCAGTCCCAGAATGTTAAGAGTATCTTCTGGAGCGTTACATTGTAGCCACGCATAACTGAGACCAGGAAGGCTGCAAAGAGAGAGGTTTTTCTTTTTTGAAACAACAGCTGAGTGTACAAAACAGTCTATTAGAAACTGATGAAAGTCCAGCCAGGTGTGGTGGCCCATGCCTGTCACCCCAGCACCTGGGGAGGCTGAGGAAGGAGGACCACTGGTTTGAGGACAGCCTGAGATACTTAGTGAGTTTCAAGCCACATAACAAGGCCACATTACTTAAACATAAGTAACTTCAAAAATACTTCAGGCCACATTAGTTAAAAATAAGTAACTTCAAAAATACTTCAGGCCACATTACTTAAAAATAAGTAATAAGACATTGACACAAAGCCAAGCAATCTGACCAGATTTTTGCAGCACTTTTCCTGGTGACAGTTGAATACCTGAAGGAACATTAAGGATCCCCAAAGGCACAGGAGGGCACCAGACACCATTGACTGGCGGTTCCACTTCTGAGGTGCCACGGTCATCTCAAATATTTCAGTTTTTGCTTAAATGTCATGGCGTGTATGGGAGGAACCTTACATTACTTTACAAGTTTTGACATAGTTTTTATCTCTCTAAACTACTTCTCCTTTCTTCTCCTCCTCCTTCATTTTTTTTGGTTTGTTGTTTGTTTGTTTTTATTTTGTTTTCTAATGATGTGTCATTATAATCCCCAGGCCTTGGACTCCTGGGCTCAAGTGATCCTGCTGCCTCAGGCACCCAATAGTTGGGACTGTGGCATGTGGCACCTTACCAAATAATCGCTTACCACATGTTCACAGCCCTGACCTAAGGGCATTAAACGCACAGGCATGTATGACGCACATCCTACACGGTGGTGGTTCTGACTTATTGCTGCAGGACTAATTAAAATGAAAGCCCTGACATTTTCCTCTTTTGCCTTTCTGGGCTTCCCGGTAGGTTTCGCAAGAGTGGCTTTCTGAAGGGAGGACTCACAGCTGGAAAAAAATAGGTATAGAGGGGGCTTTGTAACCCAGAAGCCAGAAGCATCCTCAGAGGTGACCAGGGAGATACAAGTGCTCTTGGAGGCCACTAGTGGCCACCTGGTGAACTGCAAGAAGATGGCATTAAGACAAAAGCAAGGCTGTGCCTTCCCAGAGTCTGTCCCTTTGCAGGAGTGACTTGGTGGGAACTTGACATATGAAGGCTCAGAAAACTTACTTTTTGGACGATTAAGTAGAAATCTTAACTTTACAGAGTAACCTCCTTGTTCAAATGGTTTGTGCGTGGGTATTTTTTCTGTCCTACTCATTTGAGCCCTGCAGCTGTAGCCCTGTGGCATCCGATCCCATCAGATCTCAGAAGCTAAGCAGGGTTGGGCCTGGTTAGTACTTGGATGGGAGACCGCCTGGGAACACCAGGTGCTACAGGGTTGAGAGAAGGACCCGGCAACCCACTCCCAAAAAACAATCTGCCATTGAAAACCCTATGAATAGCAGAGAATCACTGACAATAGTGTTTTGCCTGTTGTATGCAGGGTTGCTATGAGTTGGATACCAACTCCATGGCACCTAACAACAACAACAACAACAACAACAACAACAACAACAATTCATTTGGGGCCTTCCAGCTAGGATTAAAAGTCCAGGGGCCCCGCTCTTACAGCATGCGACTCTTACCTATGTGAAAACTACTTGTTCTTGAAACCTGGAACTTGTTATTAATAATAAGATCATAATGACCCAAGGGAGGATGAGTCATTCAATTTGCAAGTGACTGTTTCCATTCATTCAGATCATTCTATAAACAGCCATCGGGCCCTCGCATTCCTGTGGCACCATCTCTCTCTCCTGAATATTCCAGACTGCCACTTGGGTCGTGGACATAAGACTGCCAAGTAAATAATGACTGACTTCTCAAAGTCACTTAAGTAAACTGTACCCTGCCCCTTCTGCCAAAAACAAATGAACGATAACCCAGTTATCTTGGGTTTTTAAAAACTGACTGACCTGCCCAAATTCTCTGACGATTCTGATGCCTGACTGAACACATTTCATTCAGAGAAACAGGCTGTGTGTCTTCCCCGTAGAACAGAGAGCTCACTGGGTCCTGGACCAGCATTATCCTGGTCTTGTCGGGGCAGGATTATTTGCACACTCCAAGTCAGTGAACGTAATTTGGAATGTGCACATGCTGTCATAGGCTGTGGATCACAATGCATCACTCAGGAAAATCTGTAAAGTAGGATTGCTTCCATTGGGGAAACTGAGGCTCCGAGCATTTAGATGACTTGCCCTGCAGCCTGGGACAGGGAGCGGGGTCTTCTGCCTCCTGGACCAGGGGTCTCTCTGCTTCCCCACATTGCCTGAGGTCCACAGCTCTCACCAATCCTGGCAAAGGCGGCTTTTGCTCTTTGCTCTTTCTGTTCCCACTGCCCTCGTCCAGGGCCTGGGGCCCCTTTCCTAGGGCCCAGGGTCTTTCTGCTCTGACAGAGGGGAATTTTGCCTAAAAACTGAATACTCCCAAAGTGACCTGCCTGGTAGTTTGGTGCCTGCAGATTCTCCCATTTTTATTTGTATTCTTTAAAATAATAATAATAATAATAATAATAATAATAATAATAATAATAATAGTAAGGCTTTCTAGGCCTGGCAGTGAAGGAGTGAGTATCCACTGTTTGCTCTGGGCCTCTTCGTCCTAATCTATAACGGAGAGCTGACCTAGCAGTGGGCTAGCAGGTCCCGCCTAGCTCAGTTCTACGGCTCTAGTGGGGTGGGGTGGGATTAGACATTGCTCATAGCTCGGAAAGTGAGCTCAGAACGAGTTTGCCTTTGGCCCCCAGACTTTGCCACGTGCTGTGCTGGTGGTAACCTTTCGCTCTGTCAGCCCCCGCTCCCCAAGCTTACGTGGCACCTCGCAGATACCTAAGCTTCCAAGTGCCCGCGAGTGACAATGACAGAACCAGACCCGCCGGCAACAGCTGCCAGTCCTCCTCCTCCTCTCCCAGTTGGTGAGGAATCAGCACCGTCCTCCCCCTTGCAACTGGGAGAAGCTCGGCTCTCCCAGGAAGTGCCTTGGCCCCACAGCCCTTGAGGACAGTGCCCACCGGTTGACCCTGCAGTGAAATGGGGCTGAGACAACCTTCGGGAGCACAGCCTGGGCTTTGGTGCCTGCGCTCCATGACAGGAAGTGCCTTGGCCACACAGCCCTTGGGGACAGTGCCCACCGGTTGACCCTGCAGTGAAATGGGGCTGAGACAACCTTCGGGAGCACAGCCTGGGCTTTGGTGCCTGCGCTCCATGACAGGAAGTGCCTTGGCCCCACAGCCCTTGGGGACAGTGCCCACCGGTTGACCCTGCAGTGAAATGGGGCTGAGACAACCTTCGGGAGCACGGCCTGGGCTTTGGTGCCTGCGCTCCATGACAGGAAGCGCTCCCAGCTGGATGCCATTCGGGGACACGGGTCTGAACGTCCCTGCTATGGCCCAAGGGAATCGAGCCTGCATCACGACAGCAGCGCTGCCACCTGGGCCCTGTCACCGCTGACAGGGCTGAGAGGAGGTCAGCTGGTGGCTGCTGCCCCCAGAGCAGGTCCCCTGGGGCCAGGAGGAGGCAGGAGATGGGGAAGCAGCTTGCCTCGCCTGCTCTCCAGGCTGCCCGGGGACAAACAGGGTGTTTCCATCTCCATTGCTGTCAGAGGCTGGCGTCTCTGCGCAGCTCTGAAATTCACGGCTGCGGAGGGAGAGGGGAGGCGGGAGAAGGAGGCAGCACAGGCCAGACGATCAAACACAGCCACAAGATTTTGCAAGTGGCAGCTCCCGGCTAGAGAATGCACTCAACAGCCCGGAACAGCAGGGCTGGGAAAGGCCTCGGTGGACACAGCACCTCTGTCTTGTGGAGGGAGCAGGTGATAGCCGGAGAGACTTAGCGTCTGCCCTGGGATTGCAAGATCAGCGAGTGGCAGAAGGGACAGGGCCTCGGGGACTTTTACCACTCAAAAGAAGATGGGGGGAGTCCTCTGTTTAAAATCCCCCTCTGTGGTGCTCCGAGGACGCAGAAGGGTCCATGCAGCACCCGCAGGGAAGAGGGGCCATAATGGCTGCCAAGAACAGTGCCCAGTGCTTCCTACCTTGCAGGTTGACGCCCCGGGGCACCAGGCCCTGCAGCTCCTCCGTGGGGAGGTCGTCCTCTGCCGCGTTGGAGTTGTTGAGGGGGACGGCTCTCCTGCCCCCGAAGGCGGTCCGGGGAGGGTCAGACATGGTCAGTGTCGAGAGGTCCCTGGGGAACAGAGTGGGAAGAGGAAGGTGAAATGGGTTCCACGCGAGACCTGGATTCAGGGAGACAGAGGCAGACCTGTCTGTGTGACAGCACGGGAGCAACACATAGATAAAAAGCAAGGAGAGGCAGCCAGGACTGGACTAACGATGGCTGCAGTTCTCCAAGGGCCTCGGAGAGCCCGTGTGTGTTAAGACCTACGGAGAGCAGAGGAAAGGGGGGTATCTGAAGGGATGGAAAGTTCAAAAGGTTTTAGGGAGCGGTTTCCCTTCCCCAGTGCCCCTGATAGCCATGTCTTTGTGGGAAGGACCCTCACATGCCGGGACCCGTGGCCATTTCGTGGCTATGCATGAGGCCTAAGTCACTCTGAAGGGTAAACTGCCGCACCATTGGCCAAAGAAGAGTTGTTCTCCAAAGCGTTCCTTAGGTTGTTGTTAGGTGCCGTTGAGTCGGTTTCCGGCTCTTAGCGACCATACATACAGCAGGCGAAACACTATTGTCAGTGCTTCTCTGTTGTACATAGGGTTTTCAATGGCTAATTGTTTTTGAGGAGTGGGTTGCTGGGTCCTTCTCCCAAGCCTAGAGCACCTGGTGTTCCCAGTGGTCTCCCATCCAAGTACCAACCAGGCCCGACCCTGCATAGCTTCCAAGATCTGATGGGATCGGATGCCACAGGGCTACAGCTACAGGCAAAGCATTCCTATTGCCAATTTAATCCATCAGCGTTTATGGAGGGCCTGCTTGGTGACAGCCTATGATTTAGGCTACATCAGAGAGCAAAGCAAGGTTTCTGCCCCAAGAGTTTATGGTGCCACGGGGCTGGGTATGAGTGGGTGGTCAGTGACTCAGGTGGGGTTTGGGGATGTGCACCCTGCTTAGGAGACAAGCCCTCATGGAGGGGCTTTGGGATTTGGAGAGACTAGGATGGTGGCATGGAGGCCCAGGGCAGTTTTAAGTAGGGCTGAAACTAGACTATTCCCTAACCTACGTGGTCAGGGTCGCTAACATTGACTTGAACCACGCCTGCTCCCTCTTCCACTGGCGTTTCTGCAGGCTGAGAGCCAATCTAAACATCTAAACACCACACACCGCACCCTGGGCGCCCCGTAGGGACTTGACCCACCGGACAAATGAAGGGAGACTTTGTTTCCAAACCTTGGTCCCCCAGATCAACCCGGCACGACTCCTAGCAACCTAGCTGTTCTCAGAAACCAGGTAAAACCTCACAATATGAAGAGTCACCCTTACAGGGTCAACTAGGCTAGACCTTTCTGGAAACATGGGAAGCAGTGGTAACAAAGCAGAGGAAAGGGGAATCACCTGCTGAGGTGTCTGGTTTTGGAAGGAGACAAGAGTGTTTGGAAGGGTAAGGTAGGAGGTGGTGCTGGGTGCGGTGGCACACACCTGTAATCCCAGCAACTGGGGAGGCGGAGGCAGGAGGATCAAAAGTTCCAGACCAGAGGCAGTCTGCATAATTTAGAGAGACCTTGTCTCAAAGCATGAAAGTGCGAGGCCCTGGGTTCAACCCCCAATACCGCAAAAAGAAAAAAAGAAAGAAGGTGGAGGTGTTAGGTACAGTTGAGTCAGGTCTGACTCACAGCGACCCTACGTACAACAGAAGTAAACACTCCCGACACTGTGCCATGCCCAGCACTGTCAATGCTTCTCTGCTCTTCAGAGTTTCCCATGGCTGATTGTTTTAGGAGTGGGCTGCTGGGTCCTCCCAAACCTACAGCACCCAATATTCCCAGGTGGTCTCCAGCCAAGGACTAACCAGACCCCAACCTGCTTAGCTGCCCATTGATCAGATGCCAGGGAGGTATGGCTGTAGACTTAAGGTAGGTGTTGTTGTTGTTGTTGTTGTTAAGTGCCATGGTACTGGGTCCGACTCACAGTGACTCTGTGTGCAGCAGAAGGAAACGCTACCCAGCACTGTGCCATGCCCAGCACTATGCCAGTGCTTCTCTGCTATCCATAGGATTGTCAATGGATGATTGTTTTAGGATTGTTTCAGGGGTGGGCTGCCAGGTCCTTCTTGTTTTTTGCAGTGCTGGGGATTGAACCCAGGGCCTCAGGGAGTGCAGAGCGGCACTCTACTAACTGAGCCAAACCCCAGTCCCTAAGACAGAAGTTGTTGTTGTTGTTAGGTGCCCTTGAGTCGGTATCCAACTCATAGTGACCCTCATAGGGTTTTCAATGGCTGTTTGGGGATTGCCTTGGGAGTGGATTGCCAGGTCCTTCTCCCATTTTTGCGGTGCTGGGAATTGAACTCAGGACCTCAGAGACTGCAGCGCAGTGCTCTACCAACTGAGCTAAATCCCAGCCCAAGACAGAAGTAGTATTTATAAATACTTATATTTGCAGGCAGTCTCTGGAGAGCTGAGCCCGGGAGGAGGAGAGGAGGAGGGCAAAGTGGTCCTCTGCTGGGACGCAGCAAGGTGGGGCAGGATGGCTGGGGTAGGCGAGGTTTGGGGAAAGGGCAGGCAGTGCACAGCCTCAGTGAGCAAGGGCAGCTGGAGAGGGAACTGGGGCGCCCCAGGTGTGAGCCCGAGCCCGGTGCAGAGGGGCAGGCCATGTGCTGCCTTAAGGAAGTGGGGCCTCTGCCTTGGGGGAGCACCCCAAGTCCCCCATCCCCATTCCATGGCCTTAGCCAGCTGCGCCTTCCAGCCAGCATCTGGTGACCCTGGAGAGCCCTGCTGGGGACCGGGCTGAGCAGCGCAAAGTCAAGGTCGACAGCAGGAACCGCCCTAGAGCGGCAGTTCCGACTCATCCCGGGGGGCCCAGCTGTGCGGGGGACAGGCGGCCCCTTACCTGCACTCGGCTGGCCGAGGGTCCCAGGAGGCTGCTCTGCACGCCAGGCACTTCCTCAAAGACGCAGCAGGGCCAGAAAGTTGACTCTTAAATAACTTCCCAGCGGCTCCCTCCAGCGCCCCTAGGCGCTTTCTCCTCCCCCTCCACCTCCCCTGGGACTTCCCAGTCCTCCCGCAGCGCAGCGCCCCTCCCCTCCGCCCTCCCTGGCTCTCAGTTTCCCATTCTTGCCTCTCCCATCCCACCCCTCAGTCCTGTGGCCAGGAGGGGCAGGCAAACAGCCCCAAGTGCCAGGCAGCCCCTCCTTCTTTGGCCAGGAGGCCTGAAGGGGCTCCTTTCCCAAAGGCACCCTTTTGCCACTTTGGCCCTGCAGGTTGGCTGGGCAGCTTAGCAGAAGGGAGGGGCTGCCCTCTGGCAGCCAGGTCACACAGACCGCTGCCACCATGCACAAAGCAAGTGCCCTGTGTCCGTCTGAGGCAAATAAGGCAGCTTTCTGGAGTCATTCACTGAGCCCCGGCCACCACCCAGCCACAAGATTCCTGCAGAACAGCAATGCCCGTGTCCAGTCCTGGGAAAGGCAGTGAACGCCACAGAGAGGGCCCCGTTGATGAGAAAGCAGCGCTTTGTGACTCTGTGTTTTCCCTGAAAACCATTTTGGTGTAGCTTAAAAAATTAGGAAACAAGAAAAACATTTCCTCTTAAAATTTTTCCATATTTTTGTTTTTGTGTTTGTAGATACTCCTATTTTAGGTCGTTTGCTATTTCTTACCTTCCTGACTGTCTTCAAATGTTTGGCCTTGCCACTTGATCACCAAATTTCAGAGAGAGGCAGAGGGAGGGAGGGAGGGAGGGGGGGGCACCATTAGTTAAGAATTATCTCGCGTTTTTGTAACATATCTCTGAGCTTGCCTGCAGCCTTAACAAATGTTTCCCTCCTTCCTCTTTGGTGGAAAAGGTCCCCCCTTACCCTTTGCTTGTCCAAACCAAGTGCTCTGTGCCCCTCTGCCTATTCCATTTCACCTTCTTCTGAAGGGCTTTGCTGGACCTCTTACCTGCTCCTCCTCCTGTATCTTTAAGCCCCTGCTGCTTCACAGACACTTCCTGTCTCACTAGTTCAAGACTCTCCAACGTTTTCAAAAGCTTTCCTTCCACCCATGTCCCTCCAGCTATTACTCAGTCTCTCTCTTCCCCTCTGTCACCACGCTTCTGCCATCTGGCTTCTCTCCTCATCGTTCCACTGGAATTGTAGGTCAAGGTCCCCGTCTTGGTCCATTTTGTTGCCATAACAAAATACCTGAGGCTAGGCAATTTACAAAGAAAAATGATTTGCTTAGCTTATGGTTCTGGAGGCTGGGAATCTCCCAGGGAATGGCACTGGCATCTTCTGAGATTCTGGTGGGCACCTTGTCCCCCATCCACATTCGATGGGCAGCATCTTAACATGCCAGAGAAGCAGAAGAGAACGTGAGCATGATTGGAAGAGAGAGCAGGAGGGGTGGCCTCACTTTATAACGAACTGCTCTCATGGCAACTGACCCAGTCTCATGAGAACTGCATTAATCCCTCCTAACGATCTAATCACCTCTTAAAGTTCCCACCCTCTCTCAGCACCATTACACTGAGGATCAGATTTCAACACGAGTGTTGGAGGGGACGAACCAAAGCCATCTCCATGGGCTGTGATCAAGACAAAGGACAGGACTGAGTTTTCATTTACTTCATCTTTGGAAGCACTGAGCTCTGTTGCCCACTCTCCCCTTGAAGGCCTTTTCTCCTGGGCCTCTGGGACACTGCACGCTCTGCTGTCTTCTCCAGCACAACGCGCTAGCCTTTGATCATCTCACCAACTTCAATGGTTTTCAATTCCCATCTACTGACTCCTGCCAAATCTGGCTTTCCAGCTGTGGTGTTTCCCAGAGCTACAGACTCCCCTAGCTCACTGCCCACTGGCTACCTTCACTGAGCCCTAGTGGAAGCTCGCCCTCATCATCTTCAAAATCAGATGGGCAGTTGTCCCTGAGGACCTGACGCATCTCAGGAGTGCCCTAACTCAACGAACGCCAGCACTTTGCATACAGTTGCTAAGTCAGACATGCGGGCATCGTTCTGGTTATTTCCTTCTTCTCTCTGAACACTCAAGTCCATCCTTCATCAAAGATTTTCCATTCTGTCTCTTAAACAGCTCTGAAATCTGACCACTGACCCCTTTCCAATGGATTCCCCGAAATGCAGTCACGGTGAGCTTCGTGGGGCTCAGATCTGAATGCGAGTTCTTTGCCCAAAGCCCTTCTGTGTCTCTCAGCTTTAACGCCAAGGGAAATTCCAAGCATCAATTGTCAAGTCTCCATGAAAGGTGGGCTCTGCCTTCTTCTCCAGCGCCATGTCTTTCACGCTCTCTGGTTACATGGCCTCACACGCCCAAACCCCTGAACGCTGCTCCGGCCACAGTGCATTCATTCTCTGCGCCCTGCCAGAAACACGCTCCTCTCCCCTCTCCTCCTCTTGTGGCAAGATCATTTCCTGTTGACTGTCCAGACTGTGGCCTGAATTGCCCAGGTGTCCTGCAAACTATCCTTCTTACTGTGACACTCACACTATGTGATCATTTTCTGTCTCCTCGGCTGTACCCCCATTAGATAGCCTGAGGGTAGCGACTCCAACCGGGGTCCCCCCGAGAGATAGTGCTGGCCACGGAGCCATGATTCCTTTCCATAATCTTTGTGCTCGCTAGAGGAAGGCCCAGCAGAGACGCCATCACATTCTGGTAGTTCTGCCAAACATCAAGCCTGGGTGCTGGGGATTCCCAGATACTCTCCCTCATGTGGGGTTTGGGGAAGAGTCCCCGGCCTCCAGAGGTGGGGCTGGACCACCTTGTACTCGTTCCGTTACACAGATGTCAGCCCCCTGGCTGAGTGGTGCATTCAGGACAGTTTGTCACCCTCCCAACCACGACCACAGTGCCACTCTTGGCCTGAGGTCACAGAGTGGACGTTGGGTGGACGTGCACACACCCTGCTTAGCTTTCTAATCCCCCCAAGCCACCAACCTGGTAGCATCATAAACAAAATAGATTTCCTTGAGCTTAGGAGACCATCATGGGAGAAGGACGTGGCAGTCCACTCCCACAGCAATCCTGAGACCATCAACCCTTGAAAACCCCATGAGGGTGGCTGTGAGTCAGACCCGACTTGACAGCACCCAACGACAACAGACCACCAGTAAACAAGTGCCAGAGGTACCCAGCCACAGCACGTGGTTGGAGTCCGTTCTTCTCGCAGAGCACCAGCTCATGGTCCTATGGCTTGGAAATCAGAGCAAGGGTCCCTGGCCACCAGCGAAGCTTGAGCTGTGCTGGAATTGTTGTGATTTCCATAGAGGCAGCCTGGGTGTGGTCTCTGAGGTCTCCCAGTAAGAGATGATGCTGTCCACATCTGAATGCCCTTTGCTAGGCATGGAGGCGGCCCAGGGTGGGAATTTAAGGAATGCAGCAGGAGGGAGCAAACCAGGAAAACAAAAACCACTTTAGATTTTCTTTTTCTTTTTCTTTTTCTTTTCTTTTCTTTTCTTTTTTTTTTCTTTTTTTTTTTTTTTTTTTTTTTTTTTTTTTTTTTTTTTTTTTTTTTTTTTTTTTTTTTTTTTTTTTTTGAGCGAGAATTTAACACAGAGGAATCGCTTACCCAGATGCTAGAAGAGACAGGAAGCCACCCAGTCGAAGGTGAGCCAGCTCTACAATTAGCAAAGTCAGGGAACACTTGGTGTCACCACAGGGCCAGACCTGAGGTTATGTGGCAGGAACCCCTATCCCCTGGGTCTGTCTGGTGGGAGCCTGAGATTCAGCCATTACCAGAAACACAGTCTGAGGTCAAAGGAGGGGGACCACTGTCGCCTGTCCCTCTCTCCTCTGGCCACTCTTCCTCCACTGCTTCCACTTGCTGCGCTCAGCTAAAAAGCCATTGACGGAGGAGGCTGGGAAATGCAGTGTGCGGAGTCAGCAGGACCTTTCTGCCTCGGGGGCCCAAAGACCACCCTCAGGGCCGTGATTCCCCAGCAGGACATAGCAGACTCAGCTGTCCTCATGACCACTGGGCTTTACAGCAAAAGGTCCAAGTCACACTGAGCACAAGGAGGAGGCCCAGGGGTGCCGTCCAGAGGAGACCAGCCGGTGCCCAGCTCCCCTCCAGGGCAGCTCACGCCAGACGTGCTACCCGCCCCAGTGGTGGGCGTGGCCATGTGTGTGGGAAGCTCAACAGACTCCGTGCCGGTGGCTTTACCCAGCCCTAGTCACGGAGGGCTCCTCTGCCTCGCTTGTGCCCGCGTTCCGGACTCCCAGAAAGGCAGGAGGTGTTCAACATGGACCCCCATGTTTGTGGTTGGGGCGCTGTGAGCCACCCTGGTCAGTCAGGGACTGATGGGAAGATTCCCAAAATCCAAGTTCCCACACACTAGCGGAGAGCTACAAGTCAGCCTCCCTGAGGACGGTTTCAGGCCTCCTACGGGGACTCTTTTCTGCTCACTGTCCCTCTCCCATCACCAATTACAGCCAGGAAGGGTGAGTGAGGCCTTCGGGGCAAAAAAAATGACAGGTTGGCATCAGGAGCAGTAAGAACCCTGTGGGGCCCCCTCACCTTTGATGCTGCTGCTGAGACCCCACTCCTATCCTGGAACAAGAGGGCACCCCTGTGAGAAGACCCCTGGGTCTATCCCACTTTCCAGGCCTCAGCAGGCCCAGCTGGGACCCCCGGGGCCAAGTGCACCCCGTTCCTGCGTGAGCCGTGGCGCTCTTCTCACTCTGAACCGGCTGTGCTGTTGGCTGACACCTGGAGAAACACACAATCTGCACCTCACCGCCTGTCCAGGGATGTGACTTAGGGATCCTGGCTCCCCCTGGAAATAGATGGCAACCCTGGGGAGTTGTGAGCCCACAGAAGGTGAATGGGAAGCGGAATCTAAGGTTCCTGTACCTGGACCCTTAAATTCTGAGTCTTCATTTCTACGGTGTTGACATTTTTCTCTCCAGAGACCGCCATCTTCCTCCCGCTTGGCAATACCCAAGAAGTATTTGTTCAGGCGATGACTGTCCCAGCAGATCCTATTTGATTTACATGCAAAATTTCACATCTCAAACAAACAACCCAGTCATGTCTGGATGCGACTGGTTTGTTTTTTTTTTTTTTCCCCTGGCTGAACAAGGCCCTGACTTTGTTGGCTACAGATGTAGTTCCACAGGGAGGTGAGCGGGTATAAACAACAGCTAGCCTTGTACGGAGATGCCCAGCCCTCTGGCAGGAAGGATCGAAATCCACCTCTTGGGAGTCCCTTTCTCCTCCGTTGCGCTTGATGCTGTAGGGGTTAGAAGGAAACTTTCCACTCAAGAAGGTGTTGTCAAGGGGAGAGGACAGGAGGGCAGCTGGGCTAAAAGGTTAGTCATGTTCTGTCCATAGGAGGGAGCGGGTGGTGACAGGGGTGCTCCCTGTGTCCACCCACATCTCTAGAGGAAACTCAGGGGATATGGAGACCCCCAAGAAGGAATTTAGAAAGCGCCATTGCTGCTCCAGCGATGTCAGGATTGGGGTCTCAGAGAGGCGCACTCCTGCGTGGCTTTTCCTTCCTCTTCCTTCAGTAGAGACCCAAACGCGCCAGCCACAGCTCCAGGTGGCAGGTGTTTTCTTGGTGCCTCCATGGCCCCTTCTCGTCAGTGGTCTGTGATCCTGCCTCACTGCCTTCCCAGGAACCATGGGAGGTCATTTGGCTGCCTCTCCTCATGGCGGGCCATGGGGAGGCCAAGACAAGAGCTGCTCTGTCCTCAGGGAGGAAGCCTCCACTAACGCACTCACATACTTACAGTGAATACCTCTGTCTATAATTGTTTTTCGTTTTAAACTGTGTTAAGACACACATAACATAAAATTCACCATCTTAAAGCTAGGTATGGTGGTGAGTGTCTGTAATCCTAGCACTCAGGAGGCTACGGCAGGAGGATCACAAGTTTGAGGCCAGTCTGGGCTACACAGTGTGTTCCAGACCTTGTCTGAAAAACAAACAAACAAACAAAAAGAACTTACCATCTTAACCACTTTGAAGTGTGCAGCTCAATAGCACAAAGGATATTTTATATGATTGTGAAACTAGTCTCCAACTCACAGCCACCCTCATGGGGTTTTCATGGACTGATGGTCTCAGGATTGCTGTGGGAGTGGACTGCCACATCCTTCTCCCATGATGGTCTGCTAAGCACAAGGAAATCTATTATGTTTATGATGCTACCAGGTTGGTGGTTTGGGGGGATTAGAAAGCTAACCAGGGTGTGTGCACGTCCACCCAATGTCCACTCTGTGACCTCAGGCCAAGAATTTCCATCTTGCAAAACTGAAGCTTGGTACCCATTGAATAGCTGTGTGTGTGTCTTACTATACCAGAAAGGTCCATGTCTGTGTGAGGGTGTGCACATCTGTGAGAGCGACCACGTATGCGTCTGAGTGTGTGCGTGTTAGGGTATTTGTACAGGTACTTCCTGGTGAGTGTGTCAGCTGCTAGATTCTATGTCTGGGAGTGTGCGCACAGTTGTGCCTTTGTGTGATGCCTGTCATGCACCTACACAGATTTGTTGTTGTTGTTGTTGTTAGGTGCCGTCTAGTCATGTCTGATTCGTAGCGAGCCTCATAGGGTTTTCAATGGCTGACTGTTTCGGGATTGCCTTGGGAGTGGATTGCCAGGCCTTTCTCCCGTTTTTGCTGTGCTGGCAATCAAACTTGGGACCTCAGACTGCAGAGCAGTGCTCTACCAACTGAGCTAAATCCCAGCCCCTACCCAGATTTAGCTCCAGAAAACCCTCTCCACTGCTTCCCAACTCCTCCAGAGTGCTGGAGGAACTTGCTTAAAGAGACTTGAAGAGAATTTTAAATGTAAAAGGACCTTACAAAACACGACACAGGTCAACCAGAAATGACTCCTTTACAGATAAAGGCTTTCCAGAATTGAAGGGAAGCATTCTTCATGGAAAATGCCAAAGACATGAATGGGGGCAGAGGCCTTAGGGAGTCAGCAAACAGCAAACTCCCTTGGGAAGGGCTCTGGGTGTTAGACAAGTCCATTCCTCCTGCCGGCAATGCCCAGAGTTGCTGACCACCTAGCGAAGCAAGGGACCTCACGTTCACCTTCCCACATATCTACTTTGTGGGCAAAAAAGGCAGTGATCGATGACAAAACACTGTGAAAAACCAGCAATGAAAATGGCAACACCCCAACGCCAGTGCGCAAAATGCTCGGAAAACGTGAAACCTAACGGTGATTCCCTGAATGTATTACAAAGGCACTAATGAAGAGTCGTGGCAGTGAAAACCGTGGCTGACTCTTGGTGGTAGGGATGCCGTGCACATGCTGCACGCTTTGCTAACGTCACCGCTGTGCTGACCAGCTACAGTGCGCATGTGTGTACACGTGTGTGCCCATATGGAGGAGCTGTGCAGTGTCCCAGGGAGCTGGGACAGCTAGAGTTAGAATCTCAGCTTCTTCACCTACCACCTGGGAGACCTTGAGCTCATGGCTTCACCTCATCTGTAAAATGGGGCTCGCCAGTCCATCACACAGGGTTCTGAAGATCAAAGAAGAGATTACCCATGAAACGCTGCACAGCTGGGGCATGAAGCTGGCTCTAGATAACCACCAGCAAAGGGGTGGCTGGGCACTGTGCGACCTCCACTCCCTCCTGATGGACATTATCCCTACTTTTTCTAGGAGAAAAGATTGAAGATGTCCATGATTTTGCTTTACTTGGTTCTATAGTCAACACCCATGGAGGCAGCAGTCAAGAAATCAAAAGACGCATTGCATTGGGGAAAACAGTTACAGGAGACCTCTAAAGTGCTGAAAAGTAAAGATGTCACATTGAAGACGAAGGTGTGTTTGACTCATGCCATGGTATTTTCAGCCACATCACATGCTTGTGAAAGCTGGACAGTGAATAAGGGAGTCAGGAGAGGAATTGATACTTTTGAATTATGGTGCTAGAGACAAATATTGAATATACCATGGACTACCAAGAGAACCAACAGATCCATCCTAGAAGTGCAACAAGAGTGCTCCTTGGAAGCAAGGATGACTAGACTGCGTCTTACATATTTTGGACATGTAGTCTAGAGGGACCAATCCCTGGAGAAGGACATAATGTTTGGGAGAGTGGGAGGTCAATGAAAAAAGGAAAACCCTCAATTACATGGATTGACACAGTAACTGCAACAATGGGCTTAAACATAAAAAAGATGTCTGCCTGGCAGTGTTGGGGAGTGTTTTGTCTGTTGTACATAAGGTCACTATGAATTGGACCCGACGTAAGAGCACCTAAAAGAACAATAAAATTGTCTTGTATCTTTTCCCATTATCAGGGATGTGACTATTTAGCCTGTCAATCATTTCAGGTATTTTTAGGGAGGGTGTTATCACGAGGACCTACTGTAATAGTTTTCAGTCCAGAAGTCCTTTGGGAGTCTCATCTGCAACTCATGTTTATTTACAGAAGTCAGATTTATAATTGGATGGTTATGGTTCTGTATGCAAGACTATATACAGGTTCTTCTCTTCTTTCCTTCCTTCCTTCATTCATTCATTCCTCTTTTTCTCTTTTTCTTTCTCTCTCTCTTTCTTTCTCTCTCTCTCTCTTTCTCTCTTTTTTTTCTCTCTCTCTCCTTCCTTCCTGCCTTCCTTTCTTTCCTTCCTTCCTTCCTTTCTTCAGAACTGGGGGATTGAATCCAGGGCCTCAGGTATGCTAGGCAAGTGCTCTACCACTGAGCTACACTCATAGTCCATTTTTTATTTTTTATTTTTGAGACAGGATAGTGCTAAATTGTACAGGTTGCCTCTGGTCTCAAACTTGTGATCTTCCTGCCTCAGCCCCCCGAGTCACTGGGACTACGGGTGTATGCCTGGCTTTTCATACGGGTCTAAGTGAAATGGATGCAAAGCTTTCCATTGTGAAGGCCCCCAAGGAAGCTGCCAGGGGAGTGGGTCAGAGGAGGATTTGGGTGAATTACATCAGGTAAAAGACCAAGTTTTCACATCCTTGGCACTTCTCCCTGAGTGCTAATACCCAGGTGGGCTTCACCCGCCCAGACAGCTCACCAGATTCTTCTAATGAGGGCCATGGAAGTAGGTGGAGCCCGGTTTATGGCAGTCTCTTCTCCAAGGTGGCCACCAAGCCCTGCCATCTTGCTGGAGGGAGTGCCAGTGGCAGGCCCACTGGGCTCTTCTGGAAGAAGCAGGGGCAGGGACCCACACTGACACTTGGAAACTGGAAGAGGAGCTTTGCAGAGGCTGGGCCGGAAACGGAAGGGACATGGTGTTCTGCTAGGTCTTCTTGACACAGAACTTCTGGATTATGATCTATGACTTTCCAAAGCAAGCCAAAGGCCATTGCACAATCACGTGTGGGCATTAAGACACCGCCAAAGAGCGGGCAAGTTCTCTATTTTTCGCTGCTTACTTGGCAGTCTCTGCAGCGAAGCTTCAGATAACTGAGCCAGAGTCCTTCCTATCAATGTGTTTCCTATTAGTGCCTCTCTCTCCTCACGCTGCTAACTATCTGTGGTTAAAATAGCATCTGATGTGCTAGCTGTACCATATGGTCATATATCATGAGCCACTGAAACTGAACTTACATAAAAGTAGTTATTATATTTATATTAATAAATTCAGATACTGGGGCTTATCTCGAAGAGTGCCTTGTACTTAATTTTTGAAAAAAGGCAGCGGAGATGCCCAAGAATATTAGAAATCATATCAGGAATCCTGCCCTCTAACAATGAATTGTTACAATTCCTTCTGCTTGATTATTCAGATTCCTTTGTGACCTTGTTGTTGTTAGGTGTTGTTGAGTCAGTATCCAACTCATAGCGACCCTATGTACAACAGGTGAAACACTATTGTCAGTGCTTCTCTGCTGTTCATAGGGCTTTCAATGGCAGATTGTTTTTTGGGAGTGGGTTGCCGGGTCCTTCTCTCAAGCCTACAGCACCTGGTGTTCCCAGGCAGTCTCCCATCCAAGGACTAACCAGGCCCGACCCTGCTTAGCTTCTGAGATCTGATGGGATCAGAAGCCACAGGGCTAGAGCTGTAGACATTTTGTGACCATAAATCTCCTTACAACCTTTCATTTTGGAGAACAGAACTAATAACGTTCTATAAGCTTCGCTGTGTGTCATCATGTGACGATGTGCTTTATGGAGCTGAACTTGATCTCTGTCCATGAGTCCCTCCACTGTATTTTCACCTTGTAGGCAGCCTCCCAGGGGACCGTTCTCTCCTCTGTAAAGAACCCTGGCTTTGATCTGGGCGTGGTGGTGCACGCCTGTAATCCCAGTGGCCCGGGAGGTGGAGGCAGGAGGATCGCAAGTTCGAGACCACAGGCAGTCTGCGTAACTTAGCGAGACCCTGTCTGAAAAAGTAAAAAAAAATGGGCTGGGGGTGCAGCTCAGTGGTCCAGCACTTGCAGAGCATGCAGGCACGAGGCCCTGGGTTCAGCCCCCAGGACCACAAACACACAAAAAAAGACCCCCAGCCTCATGCGCTACTTTCCCTCGCGTGTTCTAAAACACTCCCCCTCCAACCTGAACAGTTCTTTGGTGATTGTGCTCACGCATCCACACTGCATGAGCCAGTTCCCATGGATGGCTTAGTTTGCCAGGCCTCCCGGTACACTTGCCCTTGTGAGGTCCCCTCCCACAGGGACCCTGCTCTAACCAGGGCAGTGCAGGAGCAGTGACACCGTGCCAGGTCTCAGCCTAAACTGCATGAGGTCTTATCAGTTTCCAACTCAAGCTTTTAGGGTCCTAAACTAACAGCAAGAAGCCCGGATGCCCTCCCGGAGCCCAGCTAGCATGTGGGGGGACCGAGTAGAGAGGACACACAGAGGAGAGGCCCTGGGGCCACATGGAGACAAACAGGGGTCCCACTGTCCCAGCATCCTTCCTGAGCCTGGTCAGTTGCCTGAGCCAATTTGCAGGAACAGGGACAAGTGAGTCAGGGGAGGAAGCCATCTTGGAAATGGATCCCCTGGCCCCAGGCGAGGAATTGCAGCTGATGGTACAAGAGCAGAGACAAGCTGGCTGGCTGAGCCCTACCAAAATCTTAAAACTGTGGCAGTGAAACCAAGTGGCTACTATTTTAATTCACTAAGCTTTAGGGCACTTTGTTACACAGCAGTAAATAAGTGAGACACATTAATCCAATAAATATTTACCTAACACTATTGGAGGATAGTGTGAGGAATAAGAAATGGTATCTATCCTTAAGGCATACAGTCCAGAAGGGAAAACTATATTAGAAGCTAGTCTTTGGGAATTTAATCAACAAGTCTGTTTCCAGGAGTCCACCGATTTCAAAATATTTTACTTTTTACTTCCATGGCAAATATCTTTTCTCTGGACTTGATCTGGCAAATAATATGTGTGCAAAAATACACACTGAATTAAAGTTAGTGAAATCTCTGATAGCAGTGAAAGCACCATGGGTTGCTGACCAAAAATAGGAAGTAAGCGCTGTCAGCGAGTTATGTTTGGAGTTGTTTGCCTTAAACAGCCATTCACTTTATACTCGGGTTTCCAAGGCTGAAAACCACATGGAAAGGAGTACCAAATAATTGCAAGTATACATAATGATTTTGTTGTTGTTAAGTGCCGTCGAGTCTGGTCCAACTCATAGGACTATGTACAACAGACGAAACACTCCCCAACACTGTGCCACTCCCAGAACTATATAAGGGCTTCTCGGCTATTCATAGGGTTTTCAAGGGCGGATTGTTTCAGGAGCGGGCTGCCGGGTCCTTCTCCTAAGCCTGCAGCACCTGGTATTCCCAAGTGGTCTCCCATCCAAGGACTAACCTGGACGACCCTGCTTAGCTTCTGTAATCTGATGAAATCAGTTGCCAGGGTAGTACAGCTGTAGGCACATAACAATTGATGCTCCTTAAAATGCTATCCTCAAAATCCTAAGCAAAATGTATCCAATTCCTCCCCCTCCCCAAATGCTACCCGGCGACCCACTAACACTCCAGTTCCTAGGGTTTCTCTTTTCTCCACACTCCTTTGGGCTGCCTACTTCATGGCTTTTATGTCTATCGGATCAACATTGTTTTAAATCTGGAGCAGGTGGCAGGTATGACCAGATCTGGGAACCCACTATCTATCCCTTGCTAACTACTGTCCTTACTGATCTGAGGACATTTATGGAGTCATTCCTGCAGAATATCTTCCAGAGGTTGATCTTAGGAATAATGGTACAGAACTTGGGAGCCATGAATGGTGGTGGACCTCCGCAGTACCTGGAGCCACTGCCACCAACCACTACCCTCCTCATCTGCATTGCTCTCAACTGCATAGACCTGGAAGCTTAGAGAGAGAGAGAGAGCACGCTACAGGAAAAGAAAATACAGAATTTGGCTCATGTTCGCTAGACCACCTCAGTCATCCAGAGAACGTCAGAACCATCCATTTATTCAAAATATGATGGCCAGCTCTCACCCTACTTCCAACCCTCACTTCCCACCACTTCTTTTCCAATCTAAAAATGGCTCTCGGCACAAGCAGGAAATAAGACAGAAGAACTTTGCAGCCCAAGACATGATACCGGAAAATGCTTTGCCGAGGAGCCTCGGAGATCAAAATGCATCGCACGTGTCTGCCAGCTGTAGTTCAGATGGCTCCTATTTCACTCCGCGTTAATTTTTAATGAAATCTCTCTAGGACCCAGGGGACCCGTAATTGGCTTTTAGTTCTTTATTCTTCATTGTCGTGTCTAATTGCTGAGATGGTTCTATGATAAGATTTGCTTTCTAAGGTGGTGTTAATGTGTTTACCAGCCTTCCCGTCTGCAAGCAGGCTCACGACCTGGTGCGGAATTTCGATCACGTTTTCCTTTGGAGGGGAGATGGAAGAATTATTGACCTAAATATAGTTGCTTTTCTGTGGGTTTTATGATCCATATTTCACATTGGTGACAATGCATACAGAAGCTGCCAATAACAAAACACAGGCTCTCTTTTCTAATTTTAGTTTTATTTGTAAGCAGAGTTTGGGATTTGTGTTGAAAGGGACGATTGCTCTCTGTATAAAGCGTGTTCTTTGGTGATGTGTGGTATGAAGCCCGGTGGGCAAAGCCGTGTTTTCCCGCCTATTCAGCACCTGCAGCCTGGATTGCAGATCATCTCTGAATGATTTAGCAAAGCCAGTGAGTGGCTTCCACTGTCTGCTCCAGGACCCCATCTGCAACCCACATTATCACTGGGCCCCACAGACATTCAGAACACACTGTGACATAAAAATGACAGTGCACTCAGAGTTTCTGGGTGCCAGCAGTCTCTGTTACTGACAGACCAGGGATGCCATCTCTGTCACTAATTCCAGGTGTCATTTTTCTTGCCAACTCCATGTGTTGTAGGAGGAGGAGGAGGAGGAGGAGGAATTAGAAGGAGGAGGAGGAGGAGAAGGAGGAGGGGGGAGGAAGGAGAAGAAAAAGAAGAGGAAGAAGAGGAGAAGGGGGGCAGGAGGAGGAGGAGGAGGAAGAAAAG
>VMDO01011904.1:0-64632 GCA_007922755.1 Pedetes capensis | reverse complement strand
AAGCCTCGAGTGGCAGTAGTGAAAGATTCTACAGGGAAAATATTAAATGATGCAGGAAACATCAAAAGAAGATGGGAAGAATACACAGAGTCATTATATAAGAAAGAATTGGTAGATGACCAACCATTCCAAGAGGTTGCATATGAAGAGGAACCAATGGTGTTGAAGGACGAAGTGGAAGCTGCCTTGAAAGAACTGGTGAAACACAAGCCTCCAGAAATTGATGGGATACCAATAGAGATGTTTCAACAAACAGATGCAGCAATGGAGGTGTTAACATGTTTATGCCAACAGATTTGGAAAACAGCTACTTGGCCAACTGACTGGAAGAGATCCATATTTGTGCCTATTCCCAAAAAAGGTGATCCAACTGAATGTGCAAACTATCAGACAATATCATTAATATCACACACCAGCAAAATTCTACTAAAGATCATTCAGAAGCTACTGCAGCAGTATATGGACAGGGAATTACCGGAAAATCAAACAGGATTCAGAAGAGGGTGGGGAACCAGGGACATCATTGCTGATGTCAGGTGGATATTAGCTGAAAGCAGAGAATATCAGGAAGATGTCTATCTATGTTTTATTGACTATGCAAAAGCATTTGATTGTGTAGATCACAACAAATTATGGATAACACTTCAGAAAATGTAAATACCAGAACACCTAATTGTGCTCATGAGAAATCTGTACATGAACCAGGAGGCAGTTGTTCGAATAGAACAAGGAAACACTAAATGGTTTAAAGCTGAGAAAGGTGTGCATCAGGGCTGTATACTTTCACCATATCTCTTCAATTTATATGCTGAGCAAATAATCCGAGAAGCTGGACTTTATGAGGAAGAACGTGGCATCAAGATTGGAGGAAGACTCATTATCAACCTGCGTTATACAGATGACACAACTCTGCTTGCTGAAAGTGAAGAGGATTTAAAACATTTACTGATGAAGATCAAAGATCATAGCCTTCAATATAGGTTAGGACTAAACATCAACAAAACAAAAATCCTTATGACTGGGTCAGCACGCAACTTCACAATAAATGGAGAAAAGATTGAGGTTGTCCAAGATTTTGATTTGGTTGGCTCTATAATCAACACCTGTGGAAGCAGCAGTCAAGAAGTCAAAAGACGCATTGCTCTAGGAAAAGCTGTGGCAAAAGATCTCTTTAGAGTATTGAAAAGCAAAGATGTCACATTGAAGACGAAGGTGCGTCTGACTCATGCCATGGTATTTGCAGTGGCATCATATGGTTGTGAAAGCTGGACATTGAACAAGAGAGACAGAAAAAGAATTGATGCTTTTGAATTGTGGTGCTGGAGACGTCTATTGAATATACTATGGACTGCCAAAAGAACCAACAAATCTGTCCTAGAAGAAGTGCAACCAGAGTGCTCCTCGGAGGCAAGAATGGCCAGACTGCACCTTACATATTTCGGACATGTAGTCAGGAGAGATCAATCCCTGGAGAAGGACGTCATGTTTGGAAGAGTGGCAGGTCAGTGAAAAAAAAGGAAAACCCTCCACCAGATGGAATGACACAGTGTCTGCAACAATGGGCTTAGACATAAATAAGATCGTGTTCCTGGCACAGAATCGGCAAGTGTTTCGATCTGCTGTACGTAGAGTCGCTATGAGTCGGACTCGACTCGACAGCACCTAACAACAACAACAACATGGATTTAAACAAACAAACAAAAAAGCAATGTAACTTTTTAAAAAGTGGAAAAAGGAAAAGAAGGGTACATAGGATGAAAAAGTTAAATCTTCAATAACACCAACAGGAAATTGATTGGTCTATCCAAAATTAGTAAGTGGAGAGTTGTGTAAGTTTTTATCTAGAAATATGGAGTCGAATAACAGAAAAGTAGTTGTTGCTGTTAGGTGCCATCGAGTCAGTATCTGACTCATAGCGACCCTACATACAACAGGTGAAACATTGTCAATGCTTCTCTGGTATTCATAGGGTTTTCAATGGCAGGTTGATATTTGGGAGTGGGTTGCCAGGTCCTTCTCCCAAAAAAAGTAGTTAAAGGAAGTCAAATAGAAGAAGGGTCTGGGCGAAATGCAGTGAGGGGGATAGGGCAACGAGAGAGTGTTGCTAACAGAGACTGCTTTGTTTTGTTGTTTCATCCTAAGCCATTCAATATTATCTCATTTAGAAGTTACATCCTTGTATTATTGTGATCAAATGGCTATTTTTTAAAAGAAGAAGATAGGACTTGATTGATTGAAAAGAAAAAAGGAATCCACATAAAAACTCATTCTGAGTATTCCCCAGATGTCCTTAGAAGCTCCACGCTGCCATCAACACATTTGAAGGAAAGGAATGAGCTATGGAATGGTCCTCAGGCAACTCACAAACCGCGTCAGAACCAGAGCAGCTGCCGCACTGGCTTTGCTGAGACCAGCAGTCCGGACCACAGTGTTTATCCTTGGGCTTCATGGAGCCCAGGCTGCGGAGCCTCACTTCACAGGTCTCAGGTGAGGCAGAGAATTTGCATTTCTCCGTTCCCAGGCATTTTGATGCTGCTGGTCTGTGACCACACTGAGACACCAATCTAGGCTGAGGCCAGAGCTGCTTTCTAAAGAAAACCGGCAATGAGCACCAGGGCACGGTGGTGCATGCCTGTGATCTCAGTGGCTGGGGAGGCGGAGGCGGGAGGATTGCAAGTTCAAGACCAGAGGCAGTCTGCGTAATTTAGTGAGACCCTGTCTCAAAAAGTAAAAAAAAAAAGGGGGGGGGCTGGGGGTGCAGTTTAGTGGTCCAGCACTTGCAAGGCAGGCGCAAGGCCCTGGGTTCAACACCCATACCAAAAAAAAAAGAAAGAAAGAAAGAAAAGAAAAAAGAAAAGAAAAGAAAAAAAAAAGACAAGAATATAAAAGAAAGGAAAATGGGCAACAGGTCTACGGAGGGCCTGGAATGAGGGTACTGAGGGCTAAGAGAGAGGTGCAGCTGAGATTAGGGTAACTCCAGGCCTCCATGGCAGATCCCAAATGAACAGAAAAGGAGCAAAAGACCAGGATAAAAATACACTCAGCTTCTAACCTCCCAGAATAAAGCCCTTCTTACCTCATACTGATGGGAGAAGGACCTGGCAATCCACTCCCAAAGGCAATCCTGAAACAGTCAGCCATTGAAAACCCTATGAGGGTTGCTATGAGTCGGATACCGACTCGACGGCACCTAACAGCAACAACCTCATACTGAGGACTTCCCCAACCTTCTGGCCTTGTGCGCACATGCCAGGTCTGATGGGAGAATGCTTGTAAACACTCCTTACCTACTTCGAAAAGCCACAGTCTGAGCTCCCATCCATGGGAAAATCATGCAGTTAAAATGCAGAAAAAGCCCAAAACAGCTAGGTATGAATAAACAGAAACTTCTATTATCCACCTAAAGGGACAGAAAAGGCATGTGAGGAAAACCCACAACATACAAAAAGACTAACATGAAAAATCAATACAAAACTAAGCAGCTTGCCCTGGAAGAAACATGATTCAGGAACATCAAAGAAATAATATTTTCCCTTAATTCTAATGAATAAACTTGGAGAAAGTTAAGAGCAAATTCTGAGCAAAAAGAGCAACCTACTATAGAAAGGAGCCTTCTCTGCTCCCTCATAGCTCCTCCTAATGCAAAAAGGGAAGGAAATGCAAGATAAAAGTTGAGACACAAGACAAAGAAAGCCCAACATCGATTTACAAGGAAAGAAAACAGGAGGGAAGGAGTATCAGAGAAACAATACAAAAAAGTTCCCGAGTTTAAGAATGAAATGAAGGATTTTAGAGTAAAGGGGCCCACTGAATGCCAAGGGCAGTATATTAAGACCCACAGCCAGGCACATCTTTGTGAACATTCAGAACTATAATGATTTTTTTAAAAAATGTGTGTGTCTATCAAACGTTTCCAGGAAGAGAAAGAGAAAGCACGTTACCTACCAAGAAATAGGAGACTCTAATTTCAGACTTATTGGCACTGGTGAGGCTTGAATGTCTTCAGAACAGGCCAGCTTCATGATTTGCAGGGATTGGTGAAAATGAAAACATGGAGCTCCTTATTTTAAAAAATCATTAAGAATTTCAAGATGAGCAGGGCATGGTGATACATGCCTGTAATCCCAGGGACTCAGAAGCTGAGGTAGGAGAACTACAAGTTCAAGGCTCTGCATAACTTAGTGAGACTCTACCTCAAAAAGTAAAAAAATGGGCTGAGGGTGCAGCTCAGGGATAGAGGGCTTGTAAAGCCTGTGCAAGGCCCTGGGCTCAATCCCCACTATTTAAAAAAAAAAAAAAATCCATTTAGCAGGAGGATTGCAAATTCGAGGTCAGAGGCAGTCTGCGTAATTTAGCAAGACCCTGTTTCAAAAAGTGAAAAAATGGGCTGGGAGGGCAGCTCAGTGGTCCAGCACTTGCAGAGCATGCAAGTGCGAGGCCCTGCGTTCAACCCCCAGTACCACAACAACAACAACAACAACAAAAATTTCAAGATGGTAACAGAAGAGCATTAAACCAAGGAAAAGCCCTTTTTAAGCATGAGGGTTCTTGTTTTCTGTTTACTTCCTGTACTTCAAGATTCTTCTCAGTTATCAATATTTGTTGTAAGTTCATGCCACTTTCTTTCTTGGCATGCACCGGCCTCCTACCAGCGAAGGCATCCCTGCTTCCCAGTTCTGACAAGCAAAGACTTTGAACCTAGAATTCTATACTTAGCCAAACTGTCCATCCAACAGAGAGGCAAAGAGAGACTGGACACCCAACCTACATCAAAGAATTATTTGAGTAGCTTCTAGGAAAACAGTTTTCTGAAATAAATGATAAAGACTCCAAGAGAAGAAGTGGCATGAAGTTTCAGAAGGAATGGTATCTGAGAATAAGCAAGAAATGAGGGCAGATAAAAAGAAAACAGGGGAGACATTAGATATTGAGGCTTATGTGATTTTTTTTCTTTAAGCATCAAAGATTTAATGACATTGGACTATATACTTCTCTATAGAATCAACCATTGTTGGTTCAATGGTGAGTGATAGTTAAATAATTACAATATTGTAATAATTTTTGAAATAGTTTATTCTTAAAATCGATTTATAGTCAAAGAACAGAAAAATATAGCTATGGTTACAGAACAGAATGTAAATATAAACCTTGATAACATTAAAAAAGTCTGATAAAGTAATGGGAGGTGGATAAAAAAAGAAAGGATAGGAAAGTATGCCAATTTCTTCATCTATCATAGCAGAGAGTCAATAGGATCTGTCTACATCTGATAAATATAGGATAAAGGCTTTAGTACTTCATTTGAAGTTGTAAAATATAACGTATAAGAGCTAAAGAATAACTAAAATAAATCAGGCATCCGGGCATATGCCTGTAATCCCAGCACTTCGGTGCTGAGGCAAGAGGATTGACACGTGTTCAAAGCCAGTCTAATCTACATAGTGAGTGCCAGGACAGCATGGGCTAAACAGCAAGCCCCTGTCTCAACAAAAGGGGAAAAAAGCCACTAAAATAACATATCTAATTTTTAAAAATGATTAGGGAAAACAGATGACATCAGCCAGGCATAGTGGCCACGCCTACAATCCCAGCACTGGGGAGCAGGTGGAGAGGTTGAGATAGGATGATTGAGATGTGTTTGAGGCTAGCCTGGTCCACACATCAAGACTCTGTCTCAAAAAAACAAAGAAAAAAAAAAGAACTGACATTATACAAAATGTAATCCAAAAATACAGTGAATGTTTAAATAAAAACTTATTACAGCAAAAGACACATTGCCATTAATCCCCCTCAAAATACTCCCTATGGCTTCAAGCACACTTATCCCACTGCTCTTGCCACTTTTGGAGCAATTCTGGAAGTCCTCCTTCATGAGTGTCTTTGGTTGTTCATTCGTGGCTGCTTTGATGCCCGAAATTGGTTCAAAACATTTACCTTCAATGGTAATTTTCACTTTGGGGAGGAGCTGGAAGTCACAGGGTGGCAGATCCAGTGAATAAGGTGGATGAGGACACACCATCATATTTACTTGACAGAAATTGCCATACCAGAAGCATTGTTTGTGATCTATGATTAAGAGCCACTTTACAACACACCTTCTCTCAACCATAGCTCGCACCCAAGTGACTGCACCGAACAAGTTGAAACTTATCACATCCTGTTACTAAAGTTCCACGGGCCACTTACTGCTTCCTGTATTGAAGATCCCTCCCTTTCTGTTGGATGGCACTCAGCAGCAACATTCACCATATTTTTTTTTATCATACCTTATAAAAGCAAATTTGTTTCAGGTTCTATAAAAACTGCCATAAGAATTTAAAAGAAGCCGGCACCAGGGTGCACACCTATAATCCCAGCAACTCCGGGAGGCTAAGGCAGGAGGATCATGAATTTAAGGCCAGAGGCAGCCTGCACAACTTAATGAGACCCTGCTTCGAAATAAAAAATAAAAAAGGCGCTGGAGTGCAGCTCAGTGGTGGAGCACTTGTCTAGCACGTGCAAGCCCCAGGGTTCAACCCCCTGTGCTGAAAAAAAATTTAAAGGAGAAATTGATAACAATGAGATCTTCTGGGGAGTGGGGCTAAGGAAGCAGCCTGGGGTGGGGAGTGCAAAGTGTCTTTGGCATTTTGTGCTTTTTGGTGTCATTTTAATTTTTCTATGCATGCATTATTTCTATAATTATAACCACGTTAAACAAGAAAGGAAATGAGGGAGAGAGGGTTTGATAGCAGCCAGGATGGCTCAATGAGCTTGACTTTCTTGATTTCCTGGTTACCAGCCTGAAGGTCAAGAGAACTCATGTGTTGACACACATCTGTAACCCCAGGACATAGGAGATTGAGGCAGGAGGATCACGCATTCAAGGCCAGCCTGGCATACATAGAGACCCTGTTTCAAAAAATTATAACTAAAAATTAAAAGAAAAAAAGAGAAAACTCATTGCCATTATGTCCCAGTCCCTGTTCTAGATATCAAGGGTACAGCAGTGAACTTTAACAAGTAAAATAACTCAGAAAACAGTCCTTATAAAACTTGTAACCTAGTGTAGGAAGCCAACATCCTAGGTTGTTGTTAGGTGCCGTCGAGTCGGTATCCGACTCATAGCGACCCACATAGGGTTTTCAATGGCTGACTGTTTCGGGATTGCTTTGGGAGTGGATTGCCAGGCCCTTCTCCCATTTATGTGGTGCTGGGAATTGAACTCGGGGCCTCAGAGACTGCAGCGCAGCACTCTACCAATTGAGCTAAATCCCAGCCCAACATCCTAGGTAGTAAGTTCTAAAAAATTTCATTTAGGGTAAAAGTTAAAGGAAATGGCCATTTGGTCACCTGGTAGGGAGAGGGATGATGCAATTAAAGACTGAGTGACTAGGGAAGAACTCACTGAGAAAGTTACTAAATGATTAAAGGGGCAACAATGATAAGGAAGTGTCCACGTGGATATCTACGAGGAGTATTCCAGACGGAATATCAAGTACAAGTGTCCTGGGGCAGGAGTGTACCAGTAAGTTCCAAGAATAGCAAGGAGGCCAGAGTTAACCGGAATGGAAAAAGCCAGAGGGAGCATTATAAGGGATGATGTCAGAGAGGCAGGGGGTTGGGGCAGATAATGCCGGCCTTATTGGCTCTTTAAAGGGCTGTGGCTTTCATTCCGAACACGATGGCAAGGGGAAGCCAAGAGATGTAGCATAGTGCAGTGCTTCTCAAGCTTTAGCCTGTACATAGATCGCCTAGGGATCAGGTTAGAATGCAGGCTCTGATTGCATCGGCCTGGGGGGTTACAGTCCTCACAAGCTCCCAGGTGATCCTGAAGCTACTGGTCTCCAGATATACTGTGAGTGGCAAAGGTGGGTTACCAGGACAGAAATAAACACCAGGACAGCTTTCCAGAGGGGACAAGCTGCGTGTCAAATCTCTGAGCACTGGAGACTTCCACATAGGGTTGGATGGGCTCACGTGTTCCAGGGAAGGCTGCTCACCACCCAGAGAAGGCGGGGGCTCTCTCACTGATAACTTTACAAAGACAACAAAGACCTACTGCGGTGTCAGTGGTCCACAATTATCCTTGGCAGCCACACACTTTCTATATGTTTATACGAGAAACTCCAGAGGAACACTGGGGTTCAAGCTTCAGTCCAAGCTTCAAACCAACTCCTTAGTTTCTTCCTCACTAAGGAACTGGAGGCAACCTTTAAGCAGTGGCCTAGGAAATGAATTTCTACGCCAGACCATTCAAGGGCCTCCTTGGAGCATATGTCCTACATCGTCCTTGTCCTATGGGTGGCCATGCCTTATTATGCCATCCTCTGTCCACTTCCACTCCTGCTCCATGCTGTGGTTTAGCACAAGCCTTTGCTTGCCAACCAAGGGAGAGGGTGCAACTCTCTACTCTTGCCTCTGTGGCCACAAGCTCCTGGGGGACTTATACTCTGGAGGCTGAATTCTCTCAGTTTATGGGGACAGTGTTTTTAAACCTCCCTTGCTAGCAAGAATTTCTTCAAGCAAATGTATGATTCTTCTTCTTCTTCTTCTTCTTCTTATTATTATTATTACTACTACTACTACTTGCAGTGCTAGACCTCATGCATGGCTAGGCAAGTGCTCTACCACTGGGCTACACCACCAGCTTTCTTCCTGCAAAATTTAAAAGTCTCCCTCACAACACTGGTGGTAAGAGCCAAAACATGCCAAACCACCAAAACACACATCAATGATGACTAGAAGAACAAAATGTGGGTATAACCATAACATGGGATATTATTCTGTCATGAAAAGGAATGAAGTACTGATACATACTACGACATGGACAAATCTTGAAAACATGAGGCTCATAAGTGAATAAAGAAGACACAAAAGGTCACCTACCCTATGACTCCACTTATATGAAATATCCAGAGTATGCAAGTCCATAGAAACAGAAAGCAGATACGTGGCCACCAGGGGTGATGGCAAAGAGAGAATGAGAAGCGACTGCTTAATGGATATGGGGTTTCTATATAGGCTGATCAAAGTGTTCTGGAACTAGAAAATGGTAATGGCTGTACAACATTGAGAACGCACTTAATACTGAATGCCCCGGAACTGATACACTGAAATGGTCAAAATGGTAAATTTTATGTTATGCATTTTTACCACAATGCACACACACACACACACACACACACACACACTCCCACAGAATCAATGGCCTCTATTTGTACAAAGCCCCAAACTTTATTATTGGCATTTACTCAAGAATAGTGTATTAAGATTTTTTTTTTTGTATGGGAGGGTGGACTCCAGGGCTTCACATTTGCTTTTGCAGGTGCTCTACCACTGAACCACACTCCATTTTTTACTTTTTATTTTGAGTCAGGGTCTCGCTAACTTACACAGCTTGCCTCTGACCTCAAATTTGCCATCCTCCTGCCTCCGCCTCCCCAGTCACTGGGATTACAGGTGTGAGCCATAGTGCCCAGCTCTATCAGGACATTTCTATTTACTCACTTGGGGCTGGGATTTAGCTCAGTGGGTAGAGCACCGCGCTGCAGTTCCTGAGATCCTGAATTCTATTCCCAGCACCACAAAAATGGGAGAAGGGCCTGGCAATCCACTCCCAAGGCAATCCCGAAACAGTCAGCCATTGAAAACCCTATGAGGGTCACTATGAGTCGGATACCGACTCGAGGGCACCTAACAACAACAACAATTTAATCTTTCAGCTCAATATTATATGATACAAAATATGTAAAACCTAATGAAGGAGGCGAATTCCTCAATTTGTGAACTATAAAGACAACAAAAATGTCTGTTGGGATGTGAGAGCTGAATTTGACCAGGATATTTGATAAAAATATCTCATTGATTTCTCATGAATGGCCTGGAACAATAAGGACTCAATAGAGAGGGATCCATGGTTGATTATACCATGTTTCCCTAGGTATGTTAATTGATAGATGTGTCTTCACGTGGAGGGTGGTCTCCAGTGGCCTACCACAAGACTCTATCCTTAACCCTGTCTTTGTCAGGTTGAGTACTAGTAACTTCCATGTGTCTCTTGATAGCAAGCTGATCAAAATCATTACATGATCTGAAGTTGGAAGGGAAAGCTAATGTTAGTAATCAAACTGGGACTCCAAAAGATCTTTAGAGGTTGGAATCTGGATAGTTGAATAAAATAAGATTTAATTAGGATAAATATTATTATAAAATATATATAATTCCTGTAAAGCAACTTCATAATTTTCAGATAGGATGAAGAATAGGAGGTAGAACACTGGGGAGATCTGTCTGTCAGCAAGATAAATGGAAAAGGACTTAGAGGAAATGATTTGAATGGAAGCTCTACGCACATATTACATCTGTAATGAAAAATCAATCAACAGTGAGATGTCCAAGCCCCCAAACTTCACCTGATCTCAACCTGACATTCCTACTTGAAGATGGACGTTGACAAAATCGAACTCATCCTGAAAAGGACACAGTCTGCCTGCAGGGCTGGAGTCCGTGCAATGTGGGAAACGAGCCAAGGACCTAGAGGTGCTCAGCCAGACCAAAGAGGGCTTTGGGGAGGACATGTTTTTGAGTATTTTAAGGGTTATCATATAGAAAAGTGATTAGGATAAGGCAGGGGTCAAACACTTACACAATGTAAGTTGGATGTGCAAGAAAACTGAACTTGATTTTTATAACTTACCTCATCACGCTCCATGGGAGAAGGACATGGCAATCCGCTCCCAAGGTAATCCCCAAACGATCAGCCATTGAAAACCCTTATAAGGGTCGCTATGAGTCCTACTCAACTGGATGGCACCTAACAACAACAACAACATCATGCTCCAGAACTAGCCTTCTCACTTCAGGGTATGGGTGGGATAGGAGCTGGCATATTCTGACTTAAAACCATCCCTTTTAAATATTATCTTAGTAGCTCATGACTTAAGCTCATTTAGTGCTGCATAATCCATTGTTGTTGTTGTTGTTAGGTGCATAATCCATAGCTGCCTTGTTATCCATGCTGCAAGAGATCAAATCCAGGGCTTAGAGAATGCTAGGCATGCACTCTACCACTGAGCTGCACCCCACACCTACACAGCTGCAAAGATCATTAAATTGGGGCACACATTCTGGATCATTCTGAGTCAATGGAGAGATGGCCAAGCTACAAGGTGGCACCCCACGGCCCCATACCTTGCTGAACAAAGGTCAGATTGGCTGTTTTCGTGAGCAACGCTCTGAGATGCAAAGAGCAAGCCCTTCTGCCCTGGGATCCTTCAGATCACAAGCAGCGCAGTTTTTTTGTTTGTTTGTTTGTTTGTTTGTGGTACTGGGGGTTGATCCCGAGGCCTCACGCCTGCATGCTTTGCAAGTGCTGGACCACTGAGCTGCACCCCCAGCCCTTTTATTTTTTCCTCTACTTTCTGAGACAGGGTCTTGCTAAGTTATGTAGACTTCCTCTGGTCTCATATTTGCAATCCTCCTGGCTCTGCCTCCCAAGCTGCTCGGATTACAGGAGTGCACCACCACGCCCAGCTAGCAGCGCAGTTTTTGAAGTTATTGTTATTATTTTTATTTTGAGGTGTTGACATTGCACTCAGGGCCTTGTGCATGCTAAGCATGGACTTCATCACTGGGCTGCCTTCCCAGCCCCTAGATCAGGTTTTGTGGAGTCCAAACCACATTTGATTGCAGCAGCCCTCTTCAGAAAAGGAATATAGCTGGGTATGGTGGTGCATGCCTGTGATCTCAGCGACTCAGGAGGTAGAGGCAGGAGGATCGCAAGTTCAAGACCAGAGGCAGTCTGTGTAATTTAGCGAGACCCTGTCTCAAAAAGTTAAAAAAAAGAAAAAAGAATGGGCTGAGCGTGCAGCTCAGTGGTCCACCACTTGCAAAGCATGCAAGTGCCAGGTCCTGGGTTCAACCCCCAGTACCGGGAAAAAAAAAAAAAAAAAAAAAAAAAAAAAAAAAAAAAAAAAAAAAAAAAAAAAAAAAAAAAAAAGGAAAGAAAGAAAAATACAAAAGAAAAGGAATACAAAGCAGACATGGTGGTGCACATCTGTAGTTCCAGCATTTGGGAGGCTGAGGCAAAAGGACCTTGAGTTTCAGGCCAACCTGGGTTACATAGTGAGATCCTATTTCAGGAAATAAAAAAAAGGGGTGGGGGAGGAAGGAAGCAAAGAAGGAAGGAAATTAAATAATGAAAAATATCTATTTAGGATGATAAAAGAAATCAGATTTCTTTAGGCTACATACTCTTTGATGACATTTTCATATGAGAGTTTCAGAATACTATTTTTTTTCCTAAGACAAGGGTCTCACCATGTTGCCCACACTGGCCTCAAACTTGCCATTCTCCTGCCTCAGCTTCTCACGTAGCTAGTAGGAATACCATTTTCTGTAGAGAACAGGAAGATAACTCAATCTTTCTCCCAGTACGATCTACTTTTTAAAATCCGTATAGCTCAGAAAAATTTCTTTCAAGTGGGTGTGATGACTCACATCTATAATCCTAGTACTCCAGAGGCTGAGGCAGGAGGATGCAGTTAGAGGGCAGCCTGGGACACAGAGCTCAAGGGTAGCCCAGGCTACATACCAAGATGATGCTGTCTCAAAAAAAACAAAAAACAAAAAAACAAAAAAAACAAAAAAAGGAGAAGAAAAAAAGTTTATTTCAGTTCCACAAATCATTTATAGAAATGTTATATAAACTTTTAGGATAACTGTTAAATTTTGAGGAATGCTTCTCTCATATATGAGCTATAAGATTTTAAGGCAATTAAAAATTTCGTCTGTAGTAACTAAATCTCAAATATTCTGACCTAATGACATAAAATAACCAGTTTGTTACTGTCCCCATTATAATGCTTATTATCAGTGTGTATTTTCTTTGTTGATGTCAATATTTGGGGTTAAATTCTTTTCCCAATGTTTTTGTAATCCTCTTATTTAATTGGAGTATCAGAAGCTTGTTAGGTTAGGTGCCGTTGAGTCGGTATCCAACTCATAGTGACCCTCATAAGGTTTTCAATGGTGGACTGTTTCGGGATTGCCTTGGGAGTGGATTGCCAGGTCCTTCTCCCATTTTTGCGGTGCTGGGAATTGAACTTGGGACCTCAGAGACTGCAGTGCAGCACTCTACCAACTGAGCTAAATCCCAGCCCCATCAGAAACTTAGATGTCTTATTTACTTCTATTTGAAATTTCTCTCTTTCTCAATTAATTAATACTTCTGATGTGATCACAATTTATTTTTCTTACAATCACTTCTGTCAGAATAATTTACATTTTCTTATTTACTTATATTTCTGATGTTCATTTTCTAGTAGTGCTGATCTATACTTTCTCCCACTCAATAAATACATGTAATTTTTTTCTGAGACAAGGTCTCATTATATAGCCCAGGCTGGCCTCAAACTCTCAATCCTCCTGCCTCTGCCTCCTGAGAGCTGAGGTTACAGGCATGGCCCTCAGTGCCCAGCATAAATGCATTTAAAGTCAACAGAAGAGGGTAACATTCATCTATAGATAAATCAGGACTCCATAAGTTTTCACTTTTTATATTGAGATGATCAAAGCATTTTCTAGTTTGCAGTTAAAATGAGATATTCACTGGCTGAGGCAGCAGGGTCACAAATTCAAGACTAGGTTGGGATATATACTGAAGCCCTGTGTCAACCTCCTCCTCCCCCTATAAAATTTTTATATTCAAATTTAATTTAAAAATAAAGACCCTCCTATCAGTGGCAGACCCCCTCTAGAGAGGCCTCCAATGACATCTGCCTCTTGGTGTTCACATGCTTGAATAGTCCCCTCCCTTTAAGGGCCAATTTGTTCCAATGACTTCTATGTGATTATTAACTAAGAGGATACAGAAGAAATGATGAGATGTCACTTCTGAGATTAGGTCACAGAAAAATGGTGCTTCCATCTTGCTTTCCCTCTCTTCCTCTTTCACTTCTTCACTCTGACAGAGGCTGGCTGCCATGTTGTGAGCTGCCTCATGGAGAGGCCTATGTGGTGTGGAACTGAAGGACTTCAGCCACCAGCCAGTGAGGAAGAGAGGCCTTCAGTCCCATAACCCATGAGGAACTGAATAGAGCCAACAACTGCTTGAGTGAAATTGGGAAAGAACTCTCCTCCTTCTTACACCAAGCCAACTACAGACCCAGCAGACATTTGACTGCAGCCTTGTGAGATGCCACAGCCAGGGGACCCCACACTGGTGAAACACAAGGCTCGAGGAAGCGATGGAATACCAGGGGAAATGTTTCAACAAACAGGTGCAGCACTGAAGGTGCTCACTTGTTTATGCCAAGAGATTTGGAAAACAGACACCTGGCCAACTGACCATAAGAGATCAATATTTGTGCCTATTTCCAAGAAAGGGGATACAACTGAACGTGGAAATTATCAAATGATAACATTAATATCACATGCAAATAAAATTTTGCTAAAAATCATTCCAAAGTGGCTGCAACAATATGTTGACAGGGAACCACCAGAAAATCAAGCGAGATTCAAAAAAGGGTGTGGAACCAGGGACATCATTGCAGATGTTAGATAGATATTGGCTGAAAGAAGAGAATACCAGAAAGATGTCTATGTTTTATTGACTATGCAAAGGCATTTGACTGTGTGGATCACAACAAACTATGGATAACATTGTGAAAAATGGGAATACCAGAACACTTAATTGTATTTGTGAGGAATCTGTACATGGACCAGGAGGCAGTCATTCAAACAGAAGGAAACACTGTGTGGTTTAAAGTTAAGAAAGGTGTGTGTCAGGGTTGTATCCCATCATCATGCCTCTTCAATCTCTAGGTTGAACAAATAATCAGAGAAGGTGGATTTTATGAAGAATACAGTATCATGATTAGAGGAAGACTTATTAACAGCTAGTGTTATGCAGATGACACAACTCTCCTTGTTGAAAGTGAAGATTTGAAACATTTACTGATGAAGATCAAAGAACACAGTCTTCAATATGGATTGCACGTCAACATCAGAAAACAAAAATCCTTACAACAGGGTCATTACGCAGCAGAAGCTGGAAAATCAGTTTGAGTATATTCACATACCAGATAAAGTTTTGGATTAGATGATTTTAAGTCTGCCTCTAACCCTATGTTATCCAGTTTTTTCAAAATTAGAATGGCAAATACACCACTCGCTTTAGCAAATCTCTTATTTTAACAGTGTAGAAATAAATCACCATTCAAAATCTACTTCATAACTTAGAGCTATTGCAAAGGAATTTTCCTTTAAAATTTTATCTCAAAAAGATCTGACATGATTGAAAGACAAAACAAAAACAAAAATTCCCCAAGCTCCAAAATTTGAAACTCAAGAAAAACTGTTCCAGATCTCCACATGAAATGATCCAAAATAGGCAATATAATTTTCACATCTCTTGGAAAAATACTGAGTCATATTGCCCACCCACAGCTTACAAAAATAACAGAAATCCAATGATTCAAGCAAGATACACTCTGTCATTGTCTGAAGCAAACATTTGAGTCATTCTGGAAAATTAGGAGCAAACTGTCATCAGTGACGAAAGTTTAAATTCCATATCCCAAGGAAAATTTCACAGGAACTTCTCTCCAGCCCTAACCATGTGTTTTCCTTGCACCTTGTGATAGCTTAGGACCGGATATTGCTTTCTTTCATTACAACAACAAACATGACGTGTTGAACAGGCTGTGCTGAATGAGCCATGTCATCCATTCAGGCTGAGCACAGCCAAAAGTCCAGTGAGCTGTGGTTAAGGCTCCATCAATAGTCCTTAGGGAGAAGACCCACAGCCTGGAACAAAGGGTGGAAAGGGCTTCCTAGACACCCTCACAACCCACAGGAAGGATGGAGGCCCTACCTTCCCACTCTCTCTCTCTTGTCCTTTCTATTCCCAGAAGAAGCAGCCTAGCTGTCCACCTCTGATTTCATAACTCCCTGCCCTCCCCTCCTTCACTGCATATCTTCAATCTTCTGCTCCTCAATGATTAACTCCTTTCTTTCTTCCCCGGGGGCTCAGGTTCCCTCTGCATTGCCCATCGGTATCTCACAGCAGCAACAGTACTGAGATAATCTCTCTCTGAGGACTCTTCTCAGAGGCCTATATTTATACTCTGGCTGATAAAATCAAAAACCATTCCCAGCTCTGTGTGAGTTCCGGTGGTTCTTCTTCCTTTTCTTTTCAAGTGATTCTTTCTCAGCCTCCTGTTTTGGAGACTCATGAGAAGCTCTCAACTGATGTTAACAGAGCTTCAGAATGACCGAACACTCTCCCCCGCGCCCCCCTCCGCTCTCTCCCCCTCCCCCTCTCTCTCTCCTTACCCCCATCCCCATGCATACACATGAAGCTTTTCCCTCTCCATTACTCTCCCCTGCAAATTCTGGCCACCCTGAGCCCCCAAACTCTGCAGCCTGCTTACTCTGCTCAAGAATACCACTGGGCTCCATCTGGTTTCCTTCTCTGGGCACTGCGGACTGGAAACGCCCTCTGGGTAGTAACCTGGTTGGCTTCCATTCTTTCAGCTACCATTGTACTGCGCTGCCTGTTGCCCAATGTCTGAAAACAGTTGTTTCAAATATTTTGTCTGTTTTTCACACTGTTTTAAGTGTGTGTGGGGGGAATAATCTGGTCTCTGCTTCTCTAATATGGCTAGAAACAAGTGTATCTGTACATTATCTATGAAGAGTGCTTTGTTCCTCTAAGAGATCGATACTACAAAATGGCATGTTAAAAAAAATTATTGTTGTTAGGTGCCATCCAGTTGGGTCTGACTCATAGTGACCCTGTATACAACAGAATGAAACACTCCCCAACATTGTGCCATGCCTGGCAATATACATCAGTGCTTCTCTGCTATTCATAGGGTTTTCAGTGACTGATTGTTTCAGGTGTGGGCTACCAGGTCCTTCTCCCATTTTTGCAGTGGTGGGGATCAAAAAGGAGGCCTCAGAGCATACAGAGCAAGTACATGTTTACTTCCTAATTTTAAAATTAATCTATTTATCAAAGAAAACTTTTAATAACAGAAGAATACAAAGAAAAGAAAAAACAGTCCACATGTAGCCTCCCACCTTTTGCTGTATAATATTCCTGTCTTTAGGTATGCATTTATGAATATTTTTACCATTATTATTATTTACTCAATAAACACATTTGAATGAATTCCAGTGAATTTGTGCTAAGGGGTCAGGAACTGCACACAAGTATTCTCAGAGAATCCTGTTTAGTCTTCAATGAGAAACACATACCTGCCTAGCAGTTAGAGGGCCTGCTTCATACGGAAGCCCCTTTTGTGAAAGGTTCTTGAAGGAGTTTGAGCAATCAAAGTCTAAATATGAAGCCAAATCTGATCAGCTTTCAGAGCATTGTTTGCCCTAAGTTGGTAAGCCATAAAACTTTTTTTCCAGAATAAAAATTACCCTGTCCAGGAGACGAAGGTATAGAGGATGTCTTTTAGCATACTAAGTGAGGCTAGTTTGAAGTGGCCACAGCAGGAGGACGGGAGAAGGACCTGGCAATCCACTCCCAAAGCAATCCCAAAATGATCAGCCATTGAAAAGCCTATGAGGGTTGCTATGAGTTGCACTCAACTTGATGGCACCTAACAACAACAACGGCAAGAGGGGAGAGGGATCTGAGAGGTTCTGGGTGCCCAGCCTTCCTAAGGTGATGTGCCATTGTACCCCAGTGGAAAAAGGGGTATCTTTAGAGGTCCTCAGCTTCATGGGTAAGATGTCTTTTGTTTCCTCCTCAGAGCAGGCTGGCCACAAATAGTGGTTTAAAAAGTGAATAGAGAGGCGGTCGTGGTGGCACGTGATCATAAACCTAGCAACTTGGGAGGCTGAGGCAGGAGGATCATGAGTTTGAGGCCAGAGGAAGCCTGTGTAACTTATCCAGATCCTGTCTCGAAATAAAAAATAAAGAAAGGAGCTGGGGCTATATCCCAATAGCAGGGCATTTGTAAAGTATGTGCAGGGCCCTGGATTCAGCAACCCAGTACCGTGGAAAAAAGAAAAGAAAAAAGAGAAGAAAAAAGAAAAGAAAAGTGCACAGAATAAATGAATACAATACTAGAAAGTTTTTGAGCAGTTTTGAGAAAGTGTTTTCTCTCCAGGTTGGTTTCACCTTAGCCAAGCATTTCAGTAGCTCTGCCCACGTGGGATCTGAGAAATTTGGTGCCTGTTCCTCGGGCACAGGGGTTCAATGGATTGGTTCACATAGGCAGAGGATTTCATTATCCTGCAGGTTTCAACTGTCTGACCTTCGATCCTTGTTTAGGTGACCAAGCTGGTGGCTTTTGATTCCTGCCACTGACCTCTGACCTCTGAATTCCTTTTGGTGGCTGTCTCTGAGTAGTGGGGGAGGATACAGGCTGGAAGGAAGTTCAGGTGTCCACCAAGCAGAAGTAGAAAAAGGTCTCTTTTGAGGAGAGTCCAATGGAAGATGTAAAAAATGTGTCAACAAAATATAGGGAAGAGAGAGAGGGAGGAAGGGAAGGAAAGAGGAAGGGAGAGAGAAAGAGACAGTAGCAGGGAGGGAGAGAGGGGAGAAAGAGAGAGAGAGAGACAGAAATAGACAGAGAGAGGGAGAATGAGAGAGAGAAAAAACTATAGTCCTTTTACTACATTGGACACCAAGGACCCTGAGGCTAGATACAGCCAAGTAGCGTCACAAACAGACTCAGCCGAAGCCAGCAGAGAATTCTAAATAGAAACAGTAAGATCTCAGTTCTCATTGGCAGAGCTAGGGCAAGGACCCCTATTTCCCTTGTTTCTCATCTCAGTCATGGAAAGCAGGCAGGATACTCTGGTATTTAAGTGCACGGGCATAGACTGTCACAGACCAGAGTTTGCATCCAAGCTCCAACACCTAATACCACAGGGACCTGGAATGAGACCCTCCCCTGAGACATCTGCACTTCCATGTTTATAGCAGCACTCTTCTCAACTGCAAAGATACGCAATCAGTCTGCAGGGCCATCAACAGATGATTGGATTAAAGCGTGATGCACACACACACAGAAATACTATTCAGCAGGAAAGAAGAATAAAATTGTGTCATTTACACCAAAACCAATGGAACTGGAGATCATTTTAAGCAAAATAACCTAGTCTGAAAAAAGAAAAATATCACATTTTCACTCATATGTGGAGCTAGATCTGCTTTAAATGAAAAAAGTTACAACATATATATACACATATATGTATATATATGTATGTATGTGTGCATATATATGTATGTGTATATATATATATAATTCTACATAGCTAAAATTGGAAAATACAAAAGGAGACCCATAAGGAGTGGGGAGGAGATGAATGCAGGGGCATGGAAAAACTGGGAGGAGCAAGAGAGCAACATAGGGGGCAAAGTGGGAAAGAACCAGTGCAAAATCCAGGATGTAATTTTACGAATATCCCATTATGAATCTCACTACATTGTATGCAACAAAAAAATACTGTATTTCATAAATATGTACAGTTATCATTACATGTAAATCAAATTTTTTTTTCTTTTTTTGTGAAATATTTAAGGAGATGAAGGGTTAACAATCCAGACTGGATAATTGCATTCTGTATATATGAACTAAATCATCACTATATATTTCACGTATTCCATAAAAATATGTCCAAAAAAAAATGCTCTCCTCTGCAAGGGGAGGTTGTTGTGAAGATTAAATGAGGCTAAAAGTAAAAGTGTTTAGAATGAGTCTGGCATTCAGTAAATCTGCATAATATTAAGAAATGTTAGGTATTATTTTATTTTCTAGAACTTTCCCCTGGCATGTCCTTGTATCGTTTGGTTTTACTTAGAGAAATCATGAGGGTTAGAGTTGTAAATTGTAACAAAAAGTTGAAGACATGGCCGGGCATGGTGGCGCAAGCCTGTAATCCCAGAGGCTCAGGAGGCAGAGGTGGGAGGATCACAAGTTCAAGACCAGAGAGAGTCTGTGTAATTTAGTGAGACCCTGTCTCAAAAAGTCAAAAAAAATGGGCTGGGGGTGCAGCTCAGTAGTCCAGCACTTGCAAAGCATGCAGGCACAAGGCCCTGGGTTCAACCTCCAGGACTGCAAAAAAAAAAAAAAAAAAAAAGGTTGAAGACATTGGGGATGTAGCTCAGGGGCAGAGCATTTGCCTAGCATGTGCAAGGCCCTGGGTCCCATCCCAGCATCACAGAAAAAAAAAAAAAAAAAAAAAAAAAAAAAGTTTTGCATTCTTATTATAAGTGGAGCTCCAAGATGCTGAAGACTCAAAGTTGTCAGTTTTTGCCTATTTGTGAGAATCAGACAAAATCTAAGAGCCAAGAAGAAAAGTCAACCTCATTGTAAAACAAAGAAAGTCATTATGTTCTCTGTACCCAGTGTCCACTGTGCCAAGAAGATACAGAAAGCCCTGGTTTCCAAAAAAGGATCTGAGAAGAAAATGAGCCTAGATTCACAGAGAACATCTTTTTCCACTTGTCTAATCAGCCTTGTTTTGTGTGCTGCCAGTAGCACACATTTCTGCTTTTTTATTTCACTTTTATCACCTTTAAGGATTTTTGGAAGAATGTTTTGTCCAAATTAAAATTAACTGCCTCATCTTTCCCAGGCTAGATTATTTCTGGAACAAAATGTATCATTTACTTGTTTGCTCAATAAATATTTATGAAGTACCTTCACTGTGCCAAGCACTGTACTGGGGGACATATGGGCAGGCACACAATCCCTGCCCTGGAGGAGCTCACTGGATGGGAGAGAGGCTTGTAAAGAAGTGGGCCAGGACTGGACACGGCACACATGCCTGTAATCCCAGAGACTGGAGAGGTGGAGACAGGGGATCTCAAGTTTGAGGCCAGAGGTTTGAGGCCTTGGTAACTATGGAGACCCTGACTCAAAATTAAAAAAGAAGAAGAAGGAGGAGGAGGAGGAGGAGGAAAAAGGAGGAGGAGGAGGACGAGCAGAAGGAGAAGGAGAAGGAGAAGGAGAAGGAGAAGGAGAAGGAGAAGGAGAAGGAGAAGGAGAAGGAGAAGAAGAAGAAGAAGAAGAAGAAGAAGAAGAAGAAGAAGAGAGAGAGAGAGAGAGAGAAAGGAAGGAAGGAAGGGCTGGGATGCAGCCCAGTCATAGAGCACTTGCAAAGTATATGCAACACCCTGGGTTCAACCCCCTAGCATAGCAACAATAACAACAACAACAACAACAACAACAACAAACCAAGTGGTTGGAAATGGTACAGGAATGGTGTCTGGCTGTAAAGAGGAGGGTACGTGACAGGAAGCTAATTCTGTCCAATAGTGGGAGGGTCAAGAAAGCCTTTGAGGGGAAGGGGAGCATTGGAGCTGATCTTTTACAGCCACACTTTCCAAACAGACCTCTCTTTTTCACATTCTGCAGAACCTGGGGGACACTAAGGTAGGGGCCACTACTAGCAAAGGCCTCACCAAAATATGGTGGGAATATTTTTAGTTTTAGGATTAGCTGATATCATCAGTATTACTCATTAAGAAGTAACTAAGTGAAATGTTCGGGCTGGGATTTGCCTAAGTTGGTAGAGCACTGTGCTGCAGTCTCTGAGGTCCCGAGTTTAATTCCCAGCACCCCAAAAATGGGAGAAGGACCTGGCAATCCACTCCCAAGGCAATCCTGAAACAGTCAGCCATTGAAAACCCTATGAGGGTCGCTATGAGTTGGATACCGACTTGAGGGCACCTAACAACAACAAGTGAAATGTTCAGCCAGCCCCCTCCACGAATGTGAGGTTTGTCAAATGGTTTTGATATTAGGGAGTGGTGGTGGTTGTTAAGCCCTATGGAGTTGGGCCCAACTCATAGAGACCCTGTGTATAATAGAATGAAACATCACCTGACACTGTGCCACGTACACGATATTTCTTAGGCTTAAGCCCATTGTTGCAGTCACTATGTCAATCCTTCTAGTTGATAGTCCTTTTTTTCACAGACCTGCCACTATCTCAAATGTGATATCCTTCTCCAAGGATTCATCCTGCCTGACAACATGTCCAAAATACATCAGATGCAATCTAGCCATCCTTGCTTCCAAGGAGAACTTTGGTTGCACTTCTTCTAGCACAGATGTGTTGGTTCTTCTGGTAGTCCATGGTGTATTCAATATTCATCTCCAGTACTATAATACAAAAGCATCATTTATTTTCTGGTCTCCCTTATCCACCATCCAGCTTTCATAAGAATATGATGCAAGTGAAAATACCATAGCATGAATCAGGTGCACCTTCATCTCCAAAGGGACATCTTTACTTTGCAACACTTTAAAGAGGTCTTTTGCAACAGCTTTTCCCACTACAACGTGTCTTTTGATTTCTTGACTGTTGCTTCTGTGGGTGTTGATTGTTGAACCAAGCAAAACAAAATCTTGGACACCCTGAATCTTTTCTCCATTTATCATGAAGTTGTTTCCTGACCCAGTTGCAAGGACTTTTGCTCTCTTGATGTTGAAGCACAATCCATATTGAAGTACTGAAGGCCGTGCATTTCCCTAAATTGGACCTAGAAGTCTTTCTTCTTTCTTTTTGTCTTTCTTTTTTTTTTTTTTTTTTTTTTGGCGGTACTCGGGGTTGAACCCAGGGCCTCACGCTCACACGCTTTGCAAGTGCTGGACCACTGAGCTGCACCCTCAACCCATTTTTTTGCGACAGGGTCTTGTTAAATGACACAGACTGCCTCTGGTCTTGAACTTGTAATCCTCCCGCCTCTGCCTCCCCAGCTGCTGGGATTAGAGGCTTGCGCCACTGCACCCGCCTCTTTCTTTCTCTTTCTTTCTCTTTCTTTCTCTTTCTCTCTTTCTTTCTTTCTTCCTTTCTTTCTTTCTTGGTGGAGGAGGCAGGAATGGGAGTCATTCTGAAGAAGGAAGATGATCTTTCCATCCAGAAGTCCTTTGGGAACCTTGTGCTTAACTTTAAAGAGTTTCTTGCTTCTTGCTTGTTATAAATTCTCAGCACATTTTATAAGGGTGCCCCCACCAAGAGTCACGACTTTCATTTTTTTCTTCCAGACATTTTCTTTTCTAATCTCTTCTTGAGCATGGCATCTACCTAAGTGGACTTTTGGAGCTGACAAAAGGTCACGGCTGGGAGATTAGCTAGGATAAAGCAGGCTCTGGAGGGAGGGAGAGTCAAGACAGGCAAGCTGAGTAGGGGAAAGGGCACTGAGGAAAGTCTGGGTCAAAGCCACAGCCGCTCAGCGTGGGCTCCCAGGATTACAGAGCAGAGACATAGTGCACAGAGGGTGGGGACGAGAAGTGAGACCCCCTCACTGATCTTAGCACCCTCCTCTGACTTCAGGAGCACTAACCATCTGCACTAGCACCCACACACTTAGGGGCAAACAGATGCCTTCAGTACCCAGAGGAAACAGACTGGCTGGCAGGAAGTTCACGAGCAAAGACTCTCGAAATCACTCCATCCACTGGGGTGAGGGAAGCAGGCTGGGGCGGAGGGGCAGCCTCAGCCCATCCCATGGCCCATGCAAGGCCCTGGAGCTGGAATGGCTCTCCAGAGCTGCCTTGAACTGGGACAAGGGGTCTGTACCCAGCACTGACCAGCCTTTGGGTATGGGATGCCTTGGCAGAAGAGAGTGACCTTGAGCAAGGAAAGCGATTCCTGGAGGCCTCTACTAAGAGCCATCAATGTTCCCAGCATCTGGGGGTCCGAGTAGCAGCAGGACCCGGGACAGAGGAGTTCCTAATAAATGATCAGTCAGCATCTGTCCTTCACATTTTGTTTCACAGTAGAGGATTGACACACTGAGGGAAAGACAGATCCTTCCACTCCACAGTGGCCCTCACAACGCTCAGGCTAAAATCTGGGCCTCCCCAGGCCCGATTACCTACAGGGTCTGTAATTACCATATGTAAAGTCCTTCCGGCCACAGGAAATGCCAGCATAACAAATAGGGGTGCAGAGCAGGGTCCCTGACTTAGGATTCTTGGTCTTTCTAGCATGACAACTGAAGGCTAGGGTGTCCCTGAGAACTCCGACCCCAGCTGACCCGAGACTTCACACTGGCAGGTCTCAGGGTGTGGTCCCTGGGCCTGTAAGGTCACCTGGAAACAAGATAGAAATGCAAATCCCCGGCCCCGCCCCAGCTCCACTGAATCGCACCTCCCCGGGTAGGGTGGGAAGTCTGCATTCTAAGGCTCCTCTGGGCTCTAGGCTCCCAGGTTTGCGCTGCTTAGCTTTAGGAATGCAGTGGGCAAGGGGGCAGTGGGGGGCAGAGAGTCACATAGAGTGTGTACCTGACCGAGAAAGAACAGGACACGAGCGGAAGGAAAGCGTATCAGAGGCAAGTGGGTCCCTTTAAATACTCCAGCAGGGGAAGGGGAAGAAGCCAGGCAAACTCGATGCTCAGCACTTGATGCCACCCGAGATGAGGCGTGACCAAGGTGCCTATGTGCGTCCCTCCCGGGCTCTCTGCTGGTTTTCCTTATTATAGTTTTATTGTTGTTCTCATTTTTGAGGTACCTGGGAGTTGAACCCAGGGTCTCGCACATACTTTGCAAGTGCTCTACCTCTGGGCTGCACCCCTAGCCCGTTTTTAACTTTTTATTTTGATTCGGCGTCTCCCTAAATTACGCAGGCAACCTCTGGCCTCAAACTCACGATCCTCCTGCTTCTGCCTCCCAAATTGCCTGGATTACAGACATGCAACACCGCGCCCAGCTCCTAACTGTAGTTGAAGGCAGGCACAACCCCTTTCCATTCTGCGTGCTGAGAAAAGACAAGCTAGGGCCCCAGCCGCTCCCTGTGTGGGAAAGAGAAGTGAAACAGGCCGCGGTGGGAGGGGGAGGGGCCGGGAGGCAGACACCAGCCCCCTGCTTCCTCTACTCCAAGAGCACAACCCACGTTGACAAAGATGGAGATGCTCCCCCACAAGCCAGTTCCTGCAAGACAGTGGTTCCATTTCTGTATCCGCTCCCACAGTCAGGACCTACTGAAACCTACACATGCTCAGGACATGTGGAGAACACAGTCCCAGGTGGACAGGCCTGGAGCCTAGCTAGCGGAGGTCCATAAAGGTTCAGGAGAAGCAGGAGTCAGGGCAGAGGGTGAGGCAGTGCACCTCATGGGCAAAAGAGAACTCAGCATGTGAGCCTCGGAGCTGTCAAGTTGCCTCCAGTCGTTGCGTGGTTGGGGTGGCGGATAAAATACAGGACTCTGCCGGGGCGCGGTGGCGCACACCTGTAATCCCAGCAGCTCGGGAGGCAGAGGCAGGAGGATCACAAGTTTGAGACCAGAGGCAGACTGTGTAACTTAGCGAGACCCTGTCTCAAAAAGTAAAAAATGGGCTGGGGGTGCAGCTCCGTGGTCCAGCACTTGCAGAGCATGCGAGCGCAAGGCCCCGGGTCCAACCCCCAGTACCAAAAAAAAAAACAGGACTCTTAGTTTTATTTGAATTTCAGCTTAAGAATGAATAATGTTTAGTGTAAGCATATCTCAAATAGTGCATGGCTTTTATTCTAAAATATTATCCACTGTTTATGTAAAGTTCAAGTTTAACTGGGCATCCTGAACGTTATTCGTGAAAGCAGGCAATCCTATTCCTGGAGCTCAGACACTTTGTAGTTCCTCGATTGACCCTCAGTACTTCTTGGCACTTTCACTCCACTTTACAGATGACACAAGTGAATCACAGAGTTGCCCAGGGCCACACAGGTACTGAGACTGTTTCCACAGTCTGCTCCTAACCTCAGGCTACCTCATAGTCTGAAGTCCATCTGACCTCGATCCAGGCAAAATCTTGCTCTGCCACTTACTTAGGTACACAGCCTGTGGCAATCCACTCAACCTGAGCCTCAGTTTCCCCTTTTGAGGATAACAGTTCCTCACTTACAGTATTTTGTGAGAATTAAGTGAGGTAGCTGAACAAATGGGAGGTGACCAATCAATGGTAATTTGATGATGATGGTGGTGATGATGATGGTGTTTTTTTTTAAAACACTATAGAAAAGGCCTGCAGCTATAGCCCTGCGGCATCTGATCCCATCAGATCTTGGTAGCTAAGCAGGGTCGGGTCTGGTTAGAACTTGGATGAGAGACCGCCTGAGAACACCAGGTGCTATAGGCTTGGGAGACAGACCCAGCAACCCACTCCCAAAAATCAATCCGCCATTGAAAACCCTATGAACAGCAAAGAAACACTGACAATGGTCTTTCGCCTGTTGTACACAGGGTCACTATGAGTCAGATACTGCTTGATGGCACCTAACAACAACAATAGAAAAGGAGGAGCCCTGGGCAGGCTCTGGGCTGGTTTCTCCTGCCATCACTTGCCTGCCTCCAGCCGAGTTCCCTGCCTGCTCCTTTCTCTAACATGTCTCCTGTTCCCACTGACAGGCACTGAGCTGGTCCCGTCCCACATGTGTAAGGGGCTTCCTGCCTAGAGCTACCAGGAACCTCTGAATCCCAATTTCCTCACTACTGGTGGCTTGAGTGAATTGCCTGGACTTCCAGCTCAGGGTCCTGACTACAAGCAGTCCAGGGCTTTCTACTTGGGGACAGTCCTTCAAATCACTGCCCAGATGTGCCTGCATCCTAGTTCTTACTGCCACCAGATTAAAAAAACCCAATACACTGAGTATTTAGTACCCATGTACAACCACATGTGACAAACAGTTTCTCTTCCCTGTTATATAACAGCCTAATTCAGACTGTCAGTACACACACTCTGAACTACTTTAAGCCACATATCCCCTGAGTAAGATCAAGACAGAAAAGATGTGTTGCTTGGGTTCTCTTTTAGTCATTTCCTGCCTTCTCAGGAAAGTCAAGCTAGAGATTCCTTCCTGGTCCCTCAGCTTCACCTCCTCCTGGCTCCAAGTCTGCCTACCAATGGGGCGTCCCTGACCAGGTGCCTCCTGTCCTCACACTTGGGTTTGGTTGTCCAATGTGCTGATGCCCCAACTCCTGGCAAAGATAACTTCTGCTTACTACCAAGATGAGTTAAATATTTATTCCTTATGATTTTTTTTTCCCCATCAGGGCTTCACTTAGGTGTAAATCCTGGTCAATAAATTGGAAAATGTATAGTCAGGTCTCTCCCTGGAGCTATCTTTATCTCCAGGAACCATAAGGGCTCATTCATCCACGATCCTTCAAGAAGCAATCCTGCCGGGCGCAGTGGCGCATGTCTGTAATCCCAGTGACTCAAGGGGCAGAGGCAGGAGGATCACAAGTTCAAGACCAGAGGCAGTCTGTGTAATTTAGCGAGACCTTGTCTCAAAAAGTAAAAACAGGGGTGCAGCATAGTGGTATCGCACTTGCAAAGTATGCAAGCATGAGGCCCTGGGTTCAACCCCCAGTACCACATGAAGAAGAAGGAGGAGAAGGAGAAGGAGAAGGAGAAGGAGAAGGAGAAGGAGAAGAAGAAGAAGAAATCCTGATGTCTGACGCCCAGTCTGATCTATGCGACCCTTGGGCCAGGTGCTATGTTCAGGCAATGTGGGTCCAGCAGAGAAGGAGAGCAGGCTCCAGCTTTCAAGGGGTGAATAATGTTCTGGTCCCAGATCCCACATAGGCATGGTGACTCTTGGTCTCTCTTCAACTCCTTCCTTATCTTGACTTTAAGTATCTTGACTTTAAGAAACAACGACCTTTGGCTCTGGACTTCTCCCCAGGCTCTGGCTTATTGTTGTTATTGTTAGGTGCCGTCCAGTCAGTGTCCGACTCATGGCGACCCTGTGTACAACAGGGGAAACACTATTGTCAGTGCTTCTCTGCTGTTCATAGGGTTTTCAATGGCAGATTGATTTTTGGGAGGGGGTTGCCAAGTCCTTCTCCCAAGCCTACAGCTTCTGGTGTTCCCAGGCGGTCTCCCATCCAGGTACTAACCAGGCCCGACCCTGCTTAGCTTCCGAGATCTGACGTGATCAGATGCCACAGGGCTATAGCTGCAGGCGGCTCTGGCTTAGGCTCTCCAAACTCCCAGCTCTGTTCTTGTCCCCATGTACATGGCCCCTGTGAGATCCCAGCCTTCCTCAGACTCTCCTCGCCCTCGTGCTGAGTCCTGCCCCACGCGACCCACGCCCACTCCGCAACACTGACAATGCACAGAGTCCGGCCATCTGGCCCTCATAAAATGTCCCAGGCTGCATGCCAAGTAGCGCTGCAGATTGTGTGGCCCTCGGTTCCCTAGGAAACCGGAGGCTGCGCTGGCTGCCAAGTCGATAGAGGATTTCGGCCATGTGGTTGGCCACCTGGGCAGAAGCCTGGCTGATTGCTTTCTTATCTGGCAGTTCCCCTCCCTAAGCCTTAGAGCCCAACTCTAGCTGAGTCACCTGGGCCATAGAAACCTGTTCCTTTGGAGTCCCAGCCCTTCTGGGTCACAGGCACCTTGAACATCGGACCTAAGCCCTGTTTTAATTATTCTTCCGGACTTTGGAGGAGTCACCTTGTTCCTGGTGTTGCTTCTGGGGCCCCTGTGACAGCTGACCTCCTAAAGTTAACCGTCCTGTCCTCAGAGCCGATTCCTGAGTCACCAGAATCTTAGCAGCTTTCCCTAGGGCAACAAAACCCCGCAGCTCCGAGTCCCGCCTTCAGTCACCGGCTCCACTCACTAACCCACTTATCCAACAAACAGTTGGGAAGCCCGTGCATTGGAACCAGGGAATGGGTGAGCTGAGGTTTCCCAACAAGGAAGGGACAAGGCTTGCCTCCTGGACTACAGGACCTCACAGACCAAGTGGAGGGTGTCGTTCAAAGTCAAGGTGGGGCTGAGGCAAGTTCAAGGGAGTGCCTGGGTGGGGGAGAATCTGCATAACGCCCAGGGCTGCAGGCAATGCCTTCCACAGAGGGCGGGATGAAGTCTAAACTGAATCCACAATAGCAGCAAGCGCTGGCAAATGGGTGTGGCGAGGACTCCAGATTCCATGTGTGAAAACCCAAAGAGAAAAGCTACTAAAAATGAGAAACTAAACATCGATGGGATGGGGAGTGGGAGAAGTAGGTAGGGCTCACCATAGAAAAAGGGTTGGTTGGTCTCCAGGGACAGCGAGAAGCCATTGAGGGTTTCTAACTCATCTGTCCTATTTCCTCTGATCAAATCTACATCTGCCGTTAGCAAAGTCATTCTGCCATTGTGATGGAGAGTTTGAGGCTACAGTTGGGTACAGAGTGAGATCTTGCCTCAAAAAAAAAAAAAAAAAAAAAAAAAGACAACGCTGGGCATGGTAGTGCTTGCCTGTAATCCCAGCGGCTCCGGAGGTGGAGGCGGGAGGATCCCAGGTTCGAGACCAGAGACAATCTGCATAATTTAGTCTGTGTAACTTAGTGAGACCTTGTCTCAAAAAGTGAAAAAAAAAAAAAAAAGAAGGGGCTGAGGGTGCAGCTCAGTGGTCTAGCACTTGCAGAGCATGCAAGCGTGAGGCCCTGGGTTCAACCCCCAGTACCACAAAGAAAAAAAAAGAAAAAAAGAAAAAGAAAAGAAAAGAAAGAAAAGCCAGTCTTTGTGTGACTGAGGCAGATCCAGAGAGGTGGACTTGGAAGGGGAGTTGTGAGCCAACGGGGTCGGTCCTGGGAGGCGACCCCAGATCACCTGCCCCGCCTCACTCATGTCTGAAAGGAAAAGGTGAGTGAAAGAGAAACTGAAGTCGACCAACACAGACAGTGAGGGTTATTTTTGTGGGCTCCTGGTGGCTGCAGAGACAGGCCATTGGGCTGGGCCTTTGGGCTAGAAGAAGCCAAAACCTGGAGGGAATTCCAGGAGGGAGCAAGGGGGCTCCAGCAGCATAGCAGTGGACAGTGGCCAAGAGAGGCTGCTGTAGGAGTCTGAGGGGCTGGCAGTGCGAAGGTGCAGTTCTCTCTGCTTTTCTTCTACCCTCCATTCCTCCAGCATTGGCCAGACACTTCTCCCCAGTGGCCCTGGATGCGTGGTGTTCTTGGTGTGAGGACAAGGAGTTGATTCACACCTGGGATGACACAAATCAGAGAGAGCTCCACAACCTACAGGTGACTCAGAAAAGGGGACAGGACCCGGAGTTTAAAGGGAAAATGGAGTTTGAAGACGTACATCTGCCCATATCCCATTGCAGGTGGCGAGGTCCTGAGAAAAATGCAGATCCCCCTGGGTTTACCTGTGTTACTTATATTTAGACACTGGGCTTGACTTTGTGAAAGGGTGAACTCAAGAACCCCAAGGAACTAGGGACCTTCGGGCCACATAAGAATTAAAATCACTTTTTGGGGTTGTTCGTGATGATGGTGGGAACAGATTTGGTGGGAGATTTGGCATAAACCAGCTCCCAGCCGGTGGTGCACGCCTGTAATCCCAGTGGCTCAGGAGGCAGAAGCAGGAGGATCGCAAGTTCGAGACCAGAGGCAGTCTGTGTAATTTAGCGAGACCCTGTCTCAAAAAAAAAAAAAAAAAAAGAAAAAAGGGCCGGGGGTGCAGCTCAGTGGTCCAGCACTTGCAGAACTTGCAGGCACAAGGCCCTGGGTTCAACCCCCAGTACTGGGAAAACAAAAACAAAAACAAAACAAATCAGCTCACAGTGAGCACAGGTAGGCAGAGAGGAGAGGCCAATGGGGTGGACAACACGGTCAAGGTTCTTGACTGTGAGAAGAGGAAAGATGCAGGTAGTAAGTCGTCTGTTTGGAGGTAAAAAGGATTTCTTCTGAGATGCGAAAACTTCAGAATCTTTGGTAACAAGGGAAAAACAGCAAAGAGGAAAAGATAGAAAACTTAGGGGAGACAGTAAACAAGAGCAGTGTTTGGTTGGTTCTTGCCTTTGCACATTAGAAAGAATACCAAACCCCCTTGAGGCCAGGAGGCAAGGGCTCCGCTCAGCCAGGGTGGTGCTCCACAGTCACACCACCCTCAATTTTATTTGGAGCCTGGATAATAAGTTGGCTGAATGTCTAAGAGCAGGCCTTTCTAATCTACCTTCATTCCCTAAGTAGTGTGGGATCCTGTGATGAACAGGTGACTCCGAAGTACAGTAACACCTAAAGCCTGCTTGCCTGCAGCCGTAGCCCTGTGGCATCCGATCCCATCAGATCTCGGAAGCTAAGCAGGGTCGGGCCTGGTTAGTACCTGGATGGGAGACCGCCTGGGAACACCAGAAGCTGTAGGCTTAGGAGAAGGACCTGGCAACCCCCTCCCAAAAATCAATCTGTCATTGAAAACCCTATGAACTGCAGAGAAGCACTGACAATAGTGTTTCCCCTGTTGTACAGAGGGTCGCTATGAGTCGGATACCGACTTGATGGCACCTAACAACAACAAAAAGCCTGCTTGCCTGCAGCTGTAGCCCTGCGGCATCGGATCCCATCAGATCTCGGAAGCTAAGCAGGGTCAGGCCTGGTTAGTACTTGGATGGGAGACCACCTGGAAATACCAGGTGCTGTAGGCTTGGGAGATGGACCCAGCAACCCAACTCCCAAAAATCAATCTGTCATTGAAAAACCCTATGAACAGCAGAGAAGCACTGACAATAGTGTTTCGCCTGTTGTACGTATGGTCGCCATGAGTTAGATACTGATTAGACGGCACCTAACAAGAACAATAGGACATGGAGGCTTTCAAAAAAAAAAAAAAGAATAATTGAAGCTCACAGAAGTGAGCTGCCTAGGATCACAATGAGAGTTAAGTGAACTATAAACCCAATAACCTGTTTATTGCACGGCTATTAAGTCCAGCTTTCTCTAACAGAGCTGATAGCTGTCTACTTAACCCAACAGCAGTGCTCCTACTCCCCCTGAGGAACAGCAATCCAGTGGGTGTGGTGGTACACGCCTGTAACCCCAGCACTTGGGAGGCACAGGCAGGAGGATCAGGAGTTCTAAGCCAGCCTGGACTTCACAGCAAGACCCTATCTCAAAACAAATAAAAATTAAAAAGTTATAGAACCCCTCGTTTATTCAGAGTAGTATTATACCCTGCTTGTTGTTGTTGTTGTTGTTAGGTGCTGTGGAGTTGGTATCCGACTCATAGCGACCCTCATAGGGCTTTCAATGGCTGACTATTTCAGGATTGCCTTGGGAGTGGATTGCCAGGTCCTTCTCCCATTTTTGTGGGGCTGGGAATTGAACTCAGGACCTCAGAGACTGCAGCGCAGTGCTCTACCAGCTGAGCTAAATCCCAGCCCCATTATACCCTGCAAGAGAACTAAATTCCCCAGCCGCCCTTAAACTTGGTCTGATCATTACACTCTGGCCAATGAGATGGAAGCAGAAGGAAAGTGTGGCTGTTTCGGGAAGTCTGTCTGCTGCTTGCTATCTGTCTGTCTGTCTGTTTCTCTTTCTCTCAATTGGTATTAGGATTGACTCCACGGACTTGGGTATGCAAGTCCCATACTTTACCACTGAGCTATATTCCTAGGAAGCCTACTTAAAAGAAATCATAGGCCCTTCTTTGTCAAGCTGCTTAGAACTCAGATGTGATGCTGGGCGTGGCGGCACACGACTGTAATCCTAGCGGCTCGGGAGGCGGAGGCAGGAGAATCGCAAATTCAAGACCAGAGGCAATCTGTGTAATTTAGCGAAACCCTGTCTCAAAAACTAAAAAAAAAAAAAAAAAAAAAAAAAAAAAAAAAAAAAAAAAAAAAAAAAAAAAAAAAAAAAAAAAAAAAAAAAAAAAAAAAAAAAAAAAAAAAAAAAAAAAAAAAAAAAAAAAAAAAAAAAAAAAAAAAAAAAAAAAAAAAAAAAAAAGAACTCAGATGTGATGGCTGGAGTTCCAGCAGTGACTTTGGACGATGAGGATGAGACATACAGCCAAAGAGGGCAGACAAAGAACTGGAAAGAGCCCAGATCCCCAGTGGTGATAAAGTTAACATAATAGACCAGGATTCTGTACATAAGAAACAATTTAATACGTCTTGTTTAAGCTGCAACTGTTGGAGCCGAATCTAAACTGATACAAATCAAGAAAAACTTCATTTTCTCTAAATCCTAAGGACAATTCTCAATGGAATGGCCTGGATGCACCTCTGAGGCCCAAGAAGGTATAACTACAGCTGCCCACTCACTCTGGAGACCCCTGTACACTGTCTTCCGAGGCAGAAGGCCAACCTGGAAGCACTGCTCTGTCCTTGGAAGATGGGGTCACACAGGCTCATGAAGGTTCCTGAAGTCTATATTCTGGGCTCCTTTTCCACAACTCCCAAAGCCCAACCACTTCCTGAGCCTTCAAGCTGCTGTTTTCCCTCAGCCTCAGAAAACGCCAGCGGTTGTGTGATTATGAACTGCAAATGGGTCACCAAAAATCAAAAGACGTAAGGAAAAAAAGACTCCTTAGCCCTGTCCAAAGGAACTCAGTAGAAAAACACGTGGCAGCCCTGAGTGAGGCAAAACAAGTCCATACCCGCGGAGAATCAAACCCAGTCATGGTTAAAAGTAGTTAGAATAGGAACCTGGAGGCTTCGGGAAGTCTCTCATTCAAGTAACCAATCCATCCTGCCTGGAGAAGCCAGAATGTAGGACATCTGCCTCTGCCTCCGCTGAAGGGAAGAGGTGTCTCAGGAAGCACAGCCCCTGTCTGGGACCAGGTCTGTCCATGATCACAGGGCTCAGACACCGCTCCGCTGCAGCCCCAGAGCCAGGAATGCACAGGTCCGGGGAAAGTGTCCCCCGAGCAAGAGGCAGCCTGTTAGTTGTACCCCAGCAGTCCGAGAGGCTGACCAGGACAGGAGAGCAGGCTGCAAGGGCCTCATATTCATCCAGCTGAGGCAAAAGGAAGTTTACCTCTGCCAAGAGTGTCTAACTTGATGTTGCAACCATTTCAGTTACAAAAGCTAGAGCTGGGCCTGGTGGCGCACACTTGCAATCGCTTGTAATCCCACCAACTCGGGAGGCCGAGTCAGAAGCAGGAGGATTGTGAATTCTCGGGCAGAGGCAGCTTGTGTAACTTGGCGAGACCCTGTCTTGAAATAAAAAGGAAGAAAATGGGCCGGAGATGCAGCTCAGTGGTAGGGCACTTGCAAAGCATGTGTGAGGTCCTGGGTTCAACTCCCCAGCACCACACACGAAAAATTATAAAAGCTGAGCTGGGCACAGTGGTGCATGCCTGTAATCCCAGCGGCTCAGGATGCAGAGGCAGGAGGATCTCAAGTTCGAGACCAGAGGCGGTCTGCGGAATTTAGGGAGACCTTGTCTCAAAAAATTAAAAAAAAAAAAAAGAAAACATGGGCTGGAGGCGGCAGCGCAGTAGTCCAGCACTTGAAAAGAATGCAAGCTCTAGGCCCTGGGTTCAACCCTCAGTGTGTGGGGGGGGGTGGGGGGAACATTTTACAGAATAAATGAAAAAAAGTAAGAATTTTAGTTAACATGTAACAAGTCTTATGCAACCATGGGTTATACCCTGGTTGATTTTTTCCTTTCCTTTTTCTTCCTTTTTTATTATTTTTTGTTTTTTCATACAGTTACATCCTACATTTTGTGTTTTTGCTTTCCCTCTTTACCCCTCTATGTTATTCCCCCTTCCCCATCATCCACTTTCTCCCTCTCATCCTCCCCCCTCATGTCAAGTACACTTATATTTTCCATTCTTAGATAAGCATGGTTGTACATATATATATGTATATATATATATATATATATATATATGTGTGTGTGTGTGTACATACACATAATATATATATGTGCATATATATACATACATACATATATATGTATATATATATTAAACTTTCTTCCTTTAAGGTACACTTAGCTTCCTTATAGGAGAGAGATCATGCGTATTTTTCTTTTTGAGTCTGGGTTATTTAGCTTAAAATAATGCTCTCCAGTTCCACCCATGTTGTCTCTGGCAGCCCTTTAACATGGCCACTTCACGCCACAGCAATGCGGAGGCCCCTGGGTGAACGCAGGTCCTGACTCCATGCCTCAAATCATTCCCTATGCCTTTCAAGTAGCCCTCAAAATGATCCCCACCTATGTTTAACCAATCTGGCCCAGTCATTCCCATGTCCTTTTCTGTCCTGGCCTCTCTGGCTGAGGTCTGCAGCCCCCGCACCATCAGTCAGGAGCAAACGGCACAGTGCCCATGGGGACTTTGTCCATGTGCTAGAGCCCTGAACCCTGGCCACCCAGCAGCGGGGATTCTGTGCACAGGTGGAGAAAAATGCACCTTCCACTAGGGTCCACTCTGTGTCTTCTGCAAGCAACTTTCAACAAAAATCCCATCCCAAACCAGTCAATCTAACACCGATTTCCAGTGGGCACTATGGCACGTGCTTGTCATCCCAGTGACTTGGGAGGCAGAGGCAAGAGAATCACAAATTTGAGGTCAGAGGCAGCCTGTGCAACTTAGCGAGATCCTATCTCAAAAAATAAGGGGCTGAGTGCAGCTCAGTGGTGGAGCAGTTGCTTGGTATGTCTATGGCCCCAGGTTCAATCCATCATTACTGAACCCCCGCCCCCTGGCCAATTTCCATGAGAGTAATTTCAGAATCGCTGGCTCTCCAGCCAATCTTACCTCCAGAATTGTAGACATGTCCCCTGGGTTTGGACCCTGCTCAGCCCGAACAGATGATTAATTAACTGCTCAATCCAGAAGCTCAAGTCTGGGTTCCTCTTCACCTTGCCAGCTTCCTCCGGAACAACACGAGTGTACCTGCCTGTCCTGGTGGCCTGCATGACACAAAAGGACTTAGCCCAAACATGAACTGAACCATTCCCTTCAAAATCCAGAAAACCACCAGCACCCTTTAAAAGACGCCTGCTCCCCCTTGTTCTCAGAAGCAGGGCCCCACCCAGGCTGAAGCCACCTGTCCTGGTTGGAGCAGAAGCCAGAGTGCCCTACCAAGGGAAAAGATGAAGGGTTGAGGGCCTGGGACATCCTGTGGAGATGCCGGAACATCTGGGGAGCGTGTTGGTTTGAGATGGGAGAAGGACGTGGCCATCGACTCCCAAAGCAATCCCACAACAATCAGCCATGGAAAACCCTGTGAGGGTTGGGTGCGGTGGCGCACGCCTGTACTCTCTGCGGCTGGGGAGGTGGAGGCAGGAGAATCACAAGTTTGAGACCAGAGGCAGTCTGCGTAACTTAGCGACACCCTGTCTCAAAAAGTAAAAAAAAAAAAAGAAAAAAAAAAGAGCTGGGGGTGCCGCTCAGTGGTCTAGCACTTGCAGAGCATGCTGGCGCAAGGCCCTGGGTTCAACCTCAGTACTGCAAAAAAAAAAGAAAGAAAGAAAACCCTGTGAGGATCGCTATGAGTCAAACCAACTTAACCAACCTAAGAACAACAATAACATAAGTTTAAAGGAAATCAGGCAAATGCAAAACTCGAAGCTCTTACTGACATCAGAGGAAGAAAGGGGTTATATAAGAAGAGGTTGTCCTACAAGGCACATGGCTGAGGCAAACACCTAATAAACACACGTGTGAATCGCTTCATCAAATATTGTTGTTGTTAGGTGCCGTCGAGTCGCTGTCCAACTCATAGTGACCCTATGTACAATAGGCGAAACAGTATTGTCAGTGCTTCTCTGCTATTCACAGGGTTTTCGATGGTGGATTGTTTTTTTGGGAGAGGATTGGTGGGTCCTTCTCCCAAGCCTACAGCACCTGGTGTTCCCAGGTGGTGTCCCATCCAAGTATCAACCAGGCCCTACCCTGCTTAGCTTCCAAGATCTGATGGGATCAGACAGGACAGTGGTATGGCTGTTGTTGTTGTTAGGTGCCGTCGAGTTGCTATTCGACTCATAGCAACCCTCATAGGGTTTTTAATGGCTGACCGTTTTGGGATTGCCTCGGGAGTGGATTGCCATGCCCTTCTCCCATTTTTGTGGTGCTGGGAATTGAAGTCAGGACCTCAGAGACTGCAGCGCAGCGCTCTACCAACTGAACTAAATCCCAGCCTGGTATGGCTATAGGCATCAAATATTGGGATACGAGGATACTGAGGGTGGGAGAAGGACAGTCACTCCTTAGCTGCTGTGTAGGTAGGCAGTAGGTAATGTCCAAAATTTTAAAGATCAAAAAATGGTAATATCAAGCTGGGCATGGTGACACATGTTTATAATCTCAGAACTCAGGAGGCTGAGACAACTGGATATCAAGTTCAAGGCCAGCCTGGGCTACCTAGTCACACCTAGCTCAAAAAAATAGGAAAAAAGAAAAAGAAATAGTAGTATCAGCATATTAGTTAGAAACATGATGACAAATGCCAGGGGAAAAGGCTACAGAATGTAGAGTGGTTGCCTCTGGAACGACCGCCTGGCAAGAAGTTGAGAGCGATTGTGATTTTTCATTGTAATTTTATTTTATTTTTTTATTTTATTTTGTGGTACTAGGGGGTTGAACCTAAGAACTCACACAAGCTTTGCAAGTACTCTACCACTAAGAAGAACCCTTTGCTTGCTTGCTTGTTTCATATTTAGTTCTTGTGGTGCGGAGGATGGAATTTAGGGCCTCACACATACTAGACAAGTATCTTACCACTGACCTGCTCCTCAAACTCCCGAGGAAGCTTTTGAAAAGGAATGGCTGGGTCAGAGGAGAGGGAACACAGACAAGGGCCACCTGGCTGAGCAGGGATCAGCACTAAGGTGCACTAAGTTGCACCTCCAGCCCACTTGTTACTTTTTATTCTGAGACAGGTTCTCACTAAATTGTGCAGGCTGCCTCTGCCCTTGAACTTGTGATCCTCCTGCCTCAGCCTCCAGAGTTGCTGGGATTACAGGGATGAACCATCATGCCCAGCTTCCTCATTGTAACTTTTATGGATGTGTTCTATTTCACTCTAAATTATGCACATGTACTGTTCTGTTTGGGAGAAGGACTCAGCAACCCACTCCCAGAAATCAATCTGCCATTGAAAACCCTATGAATAGCAGAGAAACACTGACAATAGTGTTTCACCTGTTGTACATAGGCTCGCTAGGAGTCAGATACCGACTCGATGGCACCTAACAACAACAACAACTGTTCTGTTAGAAAGTGAAAGAAGACAATTTTATATGGAACAGATCCTCTCAGCCTCTATAGAGCAAAGTTTCCAAAACCTGAGGGCTCTGTCACAGATAGGGCCCTCCTCAGATACATGGCACATGGATTAATTTCCTAGGGCTGCCATAACAAAGTCCACAAATTAGGTGGCTTAAGCAACAGAAATTACCAGAAGTCCAAGATCCAGGCTCTTGTAGATTGGCTCTGGCTGTGCCGTAAGGGCAGATCTGTCGGCCTCTCCCTTGGCTTTCCATGGTGTATACTGTTAGCCTTCGGTGATCTGAGCATGGAGATACATGGGCCAGCCTCTGCCTTCATGTCCACAGGCCCTGCTTCCTGCGTGCAAGGCTTGTGCTCAAATCTCCTCTTTTTATAAGGACACCAGTCAGAAAGGACCAGATGCCCAACTTTCTCCATCCAGTACGACCTCATCTTAACTAGTTACCTCTGCCATGACCCTGATTTCAAATAAGCTCACACACTGAAGGATTAGGGGTAAGGACTTCAAAATACAAATTGGGGAGGATACAAGTCAACCCGTAACGCCGTTAAAACTGTGAGGTGTTACTGGGATACTCTTCAAATGACCTGGCCACCCTGGGCGTCCTGTGGCTTGGTGTGGTTGCCTTCGAGGCCGCTACTGCCACTCGTCCCCAGTGCTCCCGATTCAACCGTCTCAAGACCTCATCTCTCTTCATTTCTCCCAGCACATGCACCACTAAGGAACTCTCTTGCTCACCACTGCACCCCAATAATACTAACCACGCTCTTCTCCCACTGTGTCATTTGTCCCAATTTCTTTCTGCCGATCCCTGCTCGGCCAGGTGGCCCTTGTCTGGGTTCCCTCTCCTCTGACCCAGCCATTCCTTTTCAAAAGCTTCCTGGGGAGTTCGAGGGGCAGGTCTGTGGTAGGGTGCTTCTCTAGTATGCGTGAGGCCCTAAGTTCCATCCTCTGCACCCCAAGAACTAAATATGAAGCAAGCAAGCAAGCAAAGGCTTCTTCTTAGAGGGAAATAGACCAGGCAGGCCTAACTTCCCTCATCACAACGACTCAAGAATGAATCTCAGCCCAAAAGGGCAAAACTCTTCCACCTTCTAGGGGCTGGGTTATGTAGCTATGAGCAGGCTTCCTAACTGGGCCACTTACTAAATAGGCAATACGGTTTATGGCTGTTTTCCTATCTGTGAAGCAGGAATAATAACAGAAAGCAACATCATAAGGTTCAATAACATTAGGCATGTGAAGCCCCTAGCACAGTGCCTAGCACAATACACAATAGGTATTCAATACGCGACATTTGTTATTTTCTTTATTACCAGGTGTTACTCCTTTGTACCTTCGCCCATCCTATCATGCTAAGAGCAAAGCCTGACTGGGTTTGACCTCCTATCAGCCTTTGACCCAGAGGCCCTTGTCAGAGCTCAGCCAAGCATCCCAGTTATCCCTGGCCTGTGGCTCCTGCATCCTCCCAACACCCAGTACAACAGCTCAACTATTTGCCCTCCTCCTGGGTCACTCAGGACACAGTTGCCCCAGGACAGCTCAGACCACACTGTCCCTCACTCAGATCATTCTTATTAGTCTCAAATCAGTGCTTCAGGAAGACACACTTCACTCCAAGGGAGAGCTTTTAACCTCTGTTTAAAAAATGACTTAGTAGCCAGGCGTGGTGGCACACGCCTGTAATCCCAGCGACTTGGGAAGTGGAGGCAGGAGGATCACAAGTTCAAGGCCAGAGGCAGTCTGCGTAATTTGGCAAGACCCTGTCTCAAAAAAAGTAAAAAGAAAAATTGGGCTGGGGGTGCAGCTCAGTGGTCCAGGACTTGCAAAGCATGCAAGTGCGAGGCCCTGGGTTCAACCTCCAGTACTGCCTAAAAAAAAAAAAAAAAGACTTAGTAAATGATGTTGATTTGCTTCGTGAAAATTTAAGACAAAGTCAAGTTACATGATCCATGACATACAAGCAAAAGCAAAAACCCAGATTCCCACTTCATTCTAGACTCACAGACATCAAAGTACCCAGCTGAGATCTGAACAGCTTGCTATTGATAACATTCTACAAAGGGGAAGGAAGAAACAGATAAAGTCTGGGAGCAAATCTCTACGGGAAGACATTGCAAAGTGTGACTTGGAGCATCTTGTTGGGGAACTCCATTTCTGGTACCATTTGGAGGTGGTTCTAACGGGAGAAAAGTAAAAGCCTAACACAGTTCTAAAAGAATTCATCAAAGTCTGCTGCATAATATTTTAGGGGAACTTGCCACAGCAATAGAACTTTTTAATTTCTTGTAATAATTAGAGTGCTAAGCACAGCTATTTGTTGGGCACTTACCATGTGCCAAGTGCTTATGTAAGTATTTCGTGTGGTTTGATTCATTTAATTAACCAATTAACTTTCAGGGAAGGGGTGGGTGCTTTCAATCTCACAGCTGTGTGGCCTAGGCCTCCTAATTTCTCATTGATAAAGTGAGGATAACACCCACATAATAGTTATTGTGAAACTAACAATGAAAAAACATAGAGGCAGAGCATTTTAGCCCGAAGTTTTCCATTGTAATTTCATAGGCACAGAGAATTGAGTAATTCATTTGAAAAACATATACTTATTAACGGGGGAGGGGGGAAGAACAAGGAAACAGGAAAATCTGAGATTCTTTCTGGCATATTTCAATCTGCTGTCCAATATGTCCACCCTAGTGGAGGTGAACTTGGAGGGGTGTTTGATCTGTTGGTCCCGGGAGCTACTCTCTGCTAAGCCTGCCATCACCACCACATCAAAGGCGCCACCGAGACAACGTGAAGTCAGAGGACCCCAAATCCTGCCCATACTTCAAAGGGTGCTCCTCTCCCGGAAGTTGTTACAGCATCCCTTTCAAGGAGAGTAAACAATTCAGCTCAGGGAAAGCACAGCGCGCTACAGCCACATCAAACTGGCTTCCACGCTGGGACGTGGAACTTTCCAGAGCTCAAACAGTACACCCAAGAATGAAAACCTCACTCTGCAGAAAATGTCGGCTCTGATGCCTTCCACACTAGTGTCCGTCCCCCACCCCCACCCCCGCCCCCGCCCGTGCACAAACTGGCAGCGGGGAAACGCCTAGCGCCAAGTGAGCCATCAATAAACGTCTGGTCCCGAGCAGGTGGCACCCCGCCCTTCCTTCCTGCCCACCACCAAGACTTCACGAGCAGCTCTTTTGATTCTTGGACTTCTGCCCTTCCGCCCGCACGTTCGATGGTTTTGTGCTTTAAAACCACCACCAGAAATAAACCACTCCCCCTCTTTTTCGGCTGGAGGTGGGACGGTGAAGGAGGGGCCTAAAACGATCTGCTGTCTCCTGAGCCGAGCAGGTGCTCTGGGCCAGCATTTGAATTGCCCTCTCCTTGCCTCTGGGCTGAGCTGACAGCAGCATCTCACATCACCACCATCTCCATCTATTTATGGCCCAGCTTTTTGGGTAGAGAGGGCCTGAGACTGGGGAATTCCCCAGGCCTCCCCTAATTGGCTAAGGAAGCAGCTGAAGAGCGACCGACCCCCTTGAGGGCGGGGGCATTCCGCGATCGGCACCCTCCAGCTGGCGTACCCCTCCCTCACACCCTTTCGCATCTCCCGCACCCCCGCGCATTCGCGCCCTTGTCTCTCCACCCCCGCTCGCCCCTACCCCCGCGCGTTCACACCTTTGCACACCCCCCAGGTCCCTGCGCTCTCACACTCCCCAGGTCTTTGAGCAGACCCCCCCGACCCCCGCGCGCTCACACTCGCCACTGCGGCGGGGCTCCGCACCCTGACCAAGCCCGCGCGGGTCCCCCCCCCCCCTCTACCGGGGAGACGTGCCGCACGTGCGCCGCGCGGTGATTGGCAGCGCCAGCCCCGCCCGCCCTGCGCTCCCCGGGCTCGGGAAGGGGCATCCGGAGCGGCGGCAGTTGCAGGGCTGGAGAGCTGGGGATTCCGGGGCTCGCCCTCCAGGAAGCCGGGCGGCTAAGGAACAATGACCGCATGATGGGGCAGGGAGAGGTGTGCGCGGCCGCTAGAACGCGCCGGTGCTCCTGGCTGCAGGGACCCACATGAGCTGGCTCGGAGGGGCTTAAACGCTGACTTGCGCAGGGGAAATGCTTGGTGTAAGTGCTCCGAACGTGTTTTCCACTGTGTTCGGTGGTGGACTGGAGCCCAGCGCATTTCAACCCCAGTGTTGGAGTGGACAGTGGCCAGAGGTCCCCGCACCCTTCGATTGCATTACGTTAGGAAGGGGCCTGAAAAAGTGACAAAGGCGCAGCTCCCGTCCGTGCTCCGCCTGGGAGCAGGGGACCAGCTGGATGTCATGAAAGGACTGAACCATATCCCAGCCTGGTAGACTTCCCCAAAGAGGTGATTTGAGCGGAGGCTGTAGGACCCGGGCCAACGACTAGGCGAAAAGTAGAAAAGTAGACAGTGAACGCGAAATGGGGAGGGACCTCCCGCCCCAGGCCTTGGGGGGGAGGGTGATGGAGTTGCCTCTGATCATCCCAGCAGCGATCAGCCAGCGAGAAATAGGCTCCTGGAAGCCTGCCTGGCTGTGAGGAATCGCCACCAGAAACATTTATGCAGAGACCTGGCCCAGAGCCCTCTCTTGGGGGCTGTCTTCCCAGAAGCCCAGGACAGGTGTTGTGTCGAGGACCCAAAGCACGTTGGTGGATTCTTTCGTTTGGATTCCAGCGCCGGCTGTCTGTAAGGCTCTGCCACACAGGTGGAGGCTGGAGATGGGCGTCTCTGCTGTGCCTTGTCCTGAATCACTTTGAGTCACTTTCCCTGCCCTACCCCATTCCCGTCTTAACAATCATCTTAACAATAGTAGTGCTTTATTGTTTCTAAATTGCTTTCACTTGCGTTATTTTATCCAGCGACCACTACCCTGCAAGATAGGAATGATTAGGCCTATTTCACCTGGATGCAGATGGGCGGGGGGAGTGAGGCTGGGATAAATTAACTCATCTAGCATAGCGCCATAGCTGGTTAGTACTGGTTTGGGACTGGAGCGCAGGTGTCCTGACTGTAAATGCAGGGCTATTTAAATACGGCAGAGGAAGAGACCAGGCCTGGCTCATGATCCTGGTGCCAAGGGTGGAGTCAGCGACCTAAGTGAAATCCACAAGGGCTGGCTTAATTTCCTCCCTCTCACTGCTCTTTCAATTCTCCTTGAAGCACTGGTTAGTGAAGAGATTCCCTGGCCTCCCTGCCAGGAAAGCCAGTACCAAGGTGGAGGAAACAATGGAGGGCACGAGGCTAGGTTACTGACTGTTTATTGCCTCCTTACCCACGCCTTCAGGCCAACTCCAGACCTGAGTCACCCACCCCTTCTCCTATATTGGCCCTATGCAGTCCTCCCCTGCCACTGCTATGGCTCCAGCTCTGAGGAAACAAAAATGCACACAGACACCCACCGTTAGGATGGCACTGTTAAAAGGTGTGTTACTCTTAGGATTTGTCACTCAGGGATGCACTGTCTTTACCCCAGAGCCAGTGAAGTGTCTGGGCCTTAGTGTGTGTGTGTGTACATGCGTGGTACTAGGGGCTGAACCCAGGGCCTCACACACACTTTTTTGTAAGCCCTCTGTCACTGAGCAGCACCCCCATCCCCTTTTTTACATTTTATCTTGAGATGGGTGCTGGATTTAGCTCAGTTGGTAGAGCACCGCTCTGAAGTCTCTGAGGTCCCAAGTTTGATTCCCAGCACCACTAAAATGGGAGAAGGACGTGGTAATCCATTCCCAAAGCAAGCCCGAAACAATCAGCCATTGAAAACCCTATAAGGGTCACTATGAGTTGGACACGACTCGACAGTATGTAACAGCAATTTTTGAGATGGGGTTTCACTAAATTATGCAGGCTGCCCCTGGCCTTGAACTTGTGATTCTCCTGTCTCCACCTCCCCTCCAGAGTAACCGGGATTACAGGTATGCACCATGGCACCCATCTGGGTCTTTTTGACAAAGCAGATGATGCTTGATAGTTCCCAAGTCTGCCTGCCATACAGGGTCACTAATACACACATTGCCCAGGGTATCTCTTGATTGAGATCCAGGAGGTCTCCTGGGTGAGGTGTTTTGTTTTCTTTCAAATGTAGTCACATGTCTCTTACTGATGGGTTACATTCAGAGAAGGGCATCATTAGGTGATTTTGTTGTGTGAACATCACAGAGCATACCCAACTAAGACAGGGACAACATCACTAGGCAATATAATTTTTTTTTTCTTTTTTTCTTCCTCGAGACAGGGCCTCACTGTGCTGTGCAGCCTGATCTCAAACTCGTGGGCTCAAGTGAGTCTCCCCCTCAGGCTCCCTGCTAGAAGTAACTGCAGGCATAAGCCACTGAGCCTAGCTTAGGCAATATAGTCCTATAGAGCCACTCTCATATACCAGTGTGTGACCTATCATTGACCAAAACATCATTAGGTGGCACATGACTCTGAAGTGATTTAGGTGACCAGCTAGGTTTGGAACCCACAGATACAGGGTTTTTTTTTTTGTTGTTGTTGTTGTTTTTTGTGTGGTACTGGGGGTTGAACCCATGGCCTTGTATGTTCTGCAAGTGCTGGACCACTGAGCTGCACCCCAGCCCATTTTTTTTACTTTTTGAGACAGGGTCTTGCTAAGTGACGCAGACTGCCTCTGGTCTCAAACTTGCGATCCTCCTGCCTCCACCTCCCAAGCTGCTGGGATTACAGGTGTGCGCCACCGCGCCTGGCCAGATACAGTATTGACTTCCACCTGAAAAGGTGCAAGATAACTCAGGGTTGAAACTGGAAGCCTTTTTGGGCAACTGAAGAATCTGTTAAGACGTCCATCGTTTCTAAGAGGGCACAAAGTGACAGCTCCTTGCATAAGAGAGCCTAAAAGGGAACTAAAACCCATCAAAAGCTGGTAGGAGTACTCTGTGTGGAATAACCTAAGACCTTAGGGGAACCCAGCATTAGGGAACTGAGACTGGGTGTGGATTTACTCTGTTTTCATGACAATAAAACTAAATAGTTGGAACTTGAAACAGAAATAAAATCAGTGGTTCACCTCTTACAGAACTCGGGCTAGGGTTGTAGCCCAGTGGTAGAGCACTTGCCTAGCTGTGTGAGGATCTGGGTTCAACCCCCAGCATTGAGAAACACAAAACAAAACAGCTTCCACCACTCATATTCCTTCCAATAGATGCTGTTTGCTTCACTTCCATTCATCACGCCTTGCTTTCCGGACCTCCACTGGACAACACGGTAGCTGCCAGCCAGGTGTGTCTATTGAGCGCTTGAAATGTGGATACATGCTGTCATGTGAAATGAACCCTGGGCAGCAAGGAGCCAGTAAGGGAAAATTGTAATAGCTCATTAATAATTTTAATGCTGATTACATATTAAAATAATATTTTGGATCTGTTGCTGCATTCAATGAATATGAATATGCCGTGTAAATTAACTTCACCTATATCTTCTTTTCTTGTTTTAATGTGGCCATTTGACTTACACATATGGCTTATGGAGGCTGGGAACATTCCTGGGCTGGGTGCAGGAGGTATGCGCATCTGTCTGTGGGTGTGGATGCTCATCAGGCAGTATCCCTCAGATTTGTGCACTTCACTGCTGTATATACAAAGTGTGAACAAAACATACCGTGTTTACATTCTAGAAATGTAAAATGACACACTGCCATTAATCTCCATCTCAATACTCCCCCTGGTTTCAAACACACTCTTCCCATCATACCTGAGGCTTTCTGAAGCCATTCCGGAAGTGCTCTTTTGTGAGCGTCTTCAGATACCTCCTCCATCACGACAACATTCCGTGCCACACATCAGTCCTGGTACGGCAATTTCTGCCAAATAAAAACATTATGGTGTGTCTTTGTCCACTTTACTTACCAGATCTGAGACTCGTAGCTCTGCCCCACAGTCAAAATGACCATGAAAGGTAAATGTTTTGAATCAATTCAGGACATCAAGGCAGCCAGAACAGCACAACTAAAGATACTCATGGAAGAGGACTAAACCAGGGGGATTAATAGTAATGTGTCTTTTATTATAATAAAGACTTTTAATTTGAACATTCACCTTCTTTTTTTTTTTTTTTTTGCGGTCCTGGGGGTTGAACCCAGGGCCTCATGCCTGCATGCTTTGCAAGTGCTGGACCACTGAGCTGCGCCCCTAGCCCAATTTTTTACTTTTTGAGACAGGGTCTCGCTAAATTATGCAGACTGCATCTGGTCTCAAACTTGTGATCCTCCTGCCTCTGCCTCCCAAGCCGCTGGGATTACAGGTGTGCGCCACCGTGCCCAGCCATTCACCATATTTTTAAATCACACCTTGCAAAGAAAAATCAACTAAAAATAAAAAACAAAAAGTAACAAAGGCTTCTTGATGCATTTCAAATGAAATCTAAGCTCCTCTCTTTGGCCTCTAAGACACTTTCCACCTTTACCACATCCCACTCCCTCTTTCCCAGGGCTCACTGGCCTTCCTGCTTTTCAAGTGTGCTCTGTGTCTGCCTCCACACTGACCAATGCAGGAATGCACAGGGCTACGGCTGGTCCACAAATCAGGAAAAGGTAACTCCCTCTGGCTGCTTCAGCCCAGCATCCAGGACCACTGGGAGCGGGTGAGGGTGGACTTCAGCCCACACCTGCCCCATTAGAGGCCATCCTGGGGCACGATGCCTGCCCAGTTGTGTGCAGTGGCTCCAGGGTGGAGCTCTGAGCAGGAGTGCTGAGACCTCACCTGCTTTTATTGTTCCCACACCTCTATGGAAAACCCTCTCCTGGCACTTTGCCTACAGCTTTTGCTCTTTTCTTTCACCAACTCCCAATTCCCTCTCTTCCCAGCTCTATCCACCACAACGACTATGATTTGCATTTATTGGACCAAAATTCTCATTTTGTGCTTAGGAGTATATCCAGACATAATAAGATGTGGCATAAGGGAGATTTGTGGTTGGAGAGGGATTGCTGGACTGGGTGCTCAAGAAAGCGGGGAAACTGGGAAAAGGGCAAGCCAAAGCTGTCAAGGAAATGGGGAAGCTGCCATAAAAATGCAGAGGCACGTGTCAAGGCTCCTTCCATCTGGAAAGATTCAGGCTGAGATGGAGTAACATCTGATTAATCGGGAATGCTCTGGTTCAAATGCCATGAGCTCCCTTGCCCACTCCTGAACAAGAACCAGGGGACTCCACTTACAGCTTGAGCGTGTCATGTTGAGGAATCATAAAAGAAAATCCTCCTTCTCGTGGTAGGTGGCCGGCTCATGAAACTCATTACTCCAAGCAGGAGTCAGACTGGAAATACAAAGTCTTGGAGGATGTGGCTGTTGAAAGAACCCTGATGACTTAATAAGGGAGGGAGTACGCCTGGGGATATCAGGGTGCGTTTTTGTGGCTGATGACATGGAGCATACCTGTGGTTCACAATGCTTCTCTCCTTCTCATCAGAGACAAAGTTCTGAGCAGGGCAAGACAAGGAGCTGAGGCTGCCTCTCACCCCCTGGGCATTCTAGAAGACTGCCATATTGGGGGGAGGGTCCTCACCCATGAAAGATGGACTTTCCCAATTTGGTTCTCCTTAGACCAGCTAGAATTAATCGCTGGGAATTTGGGCGTGTCTAAAAGAGTACACGCCTGCAGCCATAGCCCTGTGGCATCCAATCCGTCAGATCTTGGTAGCTAAGCAGCGTCCGGCCTGGTTAGTACCTGGACAGGAGACTGCTTGGGAATGCCAGGTGCTGTAAGCTTGGGAGATGGACCTGGCAACCCACTCCCAAAAATCAATACACCATTGAAAACCCTATGAACAGCAGAGAAGCACTGACAATAGTGTTTCGCCTGTTGTACGTAGGGTACTGACTCAACGGTACCTAACAACAACAACAAAAGAGTACAATGTTGTCTATGAACATTTGACACAAATGTCTACCCATTGCCTGCAGCGGTAGCCCTGTGGCATCCGATCCCGTCAGATCTCGAAAGCTAAGCAGGATCAGGCCTGGTTAGTACCTGGATGGGAGACCGCCTGGGAACACCAGAAGCTGTAGGCTTGGGAGAAGGACCTGGCAACCCCCTCCCAAAAATCAATCTGCCATTGAAAACCCTATGCACAGCAGAGAAGCACTGACAATAGTGTTTCACCTGTTGTACAGAGGGTCGCTATGAGTCAGATACCGACTCGATGGCACCTAACGACGATGACAACGTCTACCCATTAGGTCCTGACCAGTGTCATTGTAACAGCCAACACTACGTATTGTGATTAAGTACCATGTGGTCACTCACTGATTTCTAACAACCCTGTAAGGTAGGTTGTATTATTTCATCATCCTGTTTTACCGATAAGAAAAGGGAGGCGTGGAGAAGTAACTTCTTCAAGGTCATGCATGTGATCCAAAACACAAACACAGGCCTGGTGACTCTGGAGGACAAGATTCGCTACTTCCTCCTTAGACTAAGGTTACAGCCACCTCTGGGATGATGTCAGAGGACACACCACTCACCCCCAGGCCATGTGCCACTGGGAGGGAATGCAGGCCTGTGGTGGCCACAGCGGATTCTTTTTCAAGAGAAACCCTGAGGATCAACACTGGGTGACTGGAACACATCCAGCTAAATCCAGCCAGAGGTCACCAGGCTCCTCACTTCTGCTTTTCCTGCAACACTCTGCCAGCGACACATCTTCTGGACATGATGCCGTTACCCTTGTCCACGTAAGATGTGGGTTTCTAGGCATGGGCTCTAGGAAAAGCAAGGGAGACTAGCTGGACATACATATAGAACAAAGGCTCCCCGGTTGGGGTGCTCTGTAGTCTGTCCCTGAGGAACCGGGCTGCCCTCCCTGCTACCCAACAGTGATTGGTGACCTCTCTAGCTGCCGGGCCCCATTCCAAGATCCTATGAGTGTCATCGCAGAAAGTAACATCTAAGGCTCTAAGGTGGAGACAGATGCCGGATATATGGGGAGATGGGCTCTGAATGACCCAGGAGGGGGCAGATAAACCAGAACCAAGACTATACCTTGGAGTCGGTGTGTTCTGAGAAGCAGGTAGGGCAAGAAGCTAGGGCATCGAGTGCAGCCTTCACCCATGGCTACCTGGTACGGTTGGGCAAGTTGTGCACTGAACTTCAGGTACGTGGGCAGAACTGCAGGCTTTTGCTAGCTTGCCAAGGAGTACTCTGTGCTATGCTGTGTCCTCACGGGGCTGTATCTACCCAGAGGAGGGACCTTTTTCCCACTCACGGTAAGGGTCCTTGTGTCCAAGTGGGGCCCTGACGCATGCTACCTCAAACCCCACCTCATTTCGTTGCTACCTTTCCAGCTTTCCTACCCCTGAGAGTGCAGGTGGAATTTAGAGGACTCAAGAATGCCTGAATCCTGCTGTGGCTTCTCCACCTCCACCTCCCTGTTGGGGTTCCTGTGGATCAGCACACGCGAAGGACAAAGGCCAATGGCACAGAGCCACCTCAGGCTGGCTCTATGCTGGACACACACCAGAGGCTGGAGAGTCCAGCCAGAGGCTACAGAGGCTTCCCCCACACCGCAGGCTGCCAGGGCCTCCGTGAGGCAGCGGAGCGAGAGCAAGGCCAGGCACGGGGAGGACCTGGGCCCAGCTTCCTCATGCTGCCCCCCAAGAGCTGGAGGACACCAGCCAGGAGAGCCGGCAGGAAGTGAGGGAACGGGCCGCACCTGGCCACAGGGCCGCTCATCCCACAGGAGCCCCACCCCGGCCCAAGCCTTTGGCAGCAGCGCCCTGGAGAGAAGCCAGCAGCACAGGGTGTGCTTTGTGTCCCCTGCAGGGGCAGAGTCTCCTGTCGGCCTCACAGCCTCCCTGTTTACAAATGAGGAAACGGAAATGCCTGCCAGACAGGGACAAGGAATCCGGTCAAGGCCACGCAGCTCATGGGCAACAGAGCTGGCTTTGAGTCATGGTGGCCGCTGTGGCCTCTGCACGGGTTCCTTGTGGGGACGGGTGGCAGGTCACAGCCAGCCCCTCCCCAGGAGCAGCCAAGCCTCAGGGGAGCTGCCTAGGACAAGGTTGGCCCCTTCCTGGGGGTCAGCCCACCCCCAATTTAGCTGTGTGGGTTTGGGGACAGGGAGGTGTGCAAAGACCCAGCCCCTTGCCTCAATTCAGGCCACCCTGGCTTCGGTACTCAGTGGGATGGAGGATGGGACTTTTGTCACAACTGCACTGCATTTCAGCTTCTCGCTCCGTCCATTGCCATTTCCCTTCTTCGTGCAGTTGCACCTGCTGGGCCCCGCTGCAACTGCCTGTGGCACGCACATCTCCCACTTCCAGTGGCTCTTTGGGCATCCTGGCTAGGATCTGCCTGGCTCACCTTTGTGAAATGCTGCCTCTCCACCTCAAGCTGGCCAGGACAGGATGACCATGGCTCCAAAAAGGGAGTGAGACAACCCAGACAGTAAGAGCAGGAGGTTGACACCACCCCTAGGTGGGAGGGACTGGGGAAGGAGCCAGGGTACCTGTGCCCAGATCACCCAGCGCAGCTGGCGCCATGTTGAGTCTGTCTGGGAGAAATATATCACAGGAAGGAAGGAGAGCGGCCCCTTCTGGAGAGACTCCAGAAGTTAGGGGCCATAGGACCCTAGGGTCCCCCTTCTTCTATGACATCATAAGCACAAGGAGTTGATATTTGGGTTTCATTTGAATATATTAAGGAGGGATTGAACATTTAAAATATTAAGTCAGAGCTGGGCGTGGTGGCGCACACTTGTAATCCCAGCTGCTGGGGAGGCAGAGACGGGAGGATCGCAAGTTCGAGACCAGAGGCAATCTGTGTAACTTAGCCAGGCCCTGTCTCAAAAAGTAAAAAATGGGCTGGGGGCGCAGCTCAGTGGTCCAGCACCTGCAGAGCATGGAAGTGTGAGGCCCTGGGTCCAACCCCCAATACCACAAAACAAAAAAATATTAAGTCAGCTTGGGGTTCACGGTAATTCTGTCTTTTGAAAGGGAAACCCTGCAGCGGGATGACACGCCACTGGAGAGGCATACGGCAGCCGCAGCCCAGTCCTGCCACCTACATCCTCTGGATCAGTGTCTGTGGCTCTGGTCCCTTCTGAGCTAGGGTGTATGTGTGTGTGTGTGTGTGTGCCAAAAATGGCCTTTTGGGCCAGAGAATTCTAGAGCATAAACAGGGTGCTGGAGGTTTCTGAGATCACTCTCCTCACTGCACTGAGTTGAAACCCCACACCTAGAGAACCCATTAGCAAAGCCCAGAAAACTCACGCTACAGTGAACTGTGGCATTTGGAAACTGACACTCCTGAAGAATAGAGTCATTTAGCTCACTTGGTAGAGCGCTGTGCTGCAGTCTCTGAGGTCCTGAGTTGAATTCCCAGCACCGCAAAAATGGGAGAAGGACCTGGCAATCCACTCCCGAGGCAATCCCGAAACAGTCAGCCATTGAAAACCCTATGAGGGTCGCTATGAGTCGGATACCGACTCGACGGCACCTAACAACAACAACATCAACACAGCTTTTAAATCTCTGCCTCCATGAGAGCTTGTGGTTGTGGTTGTGCATGTGGGTATGGTATATGTGTGCATGTATATATGCATATACACGTGATGTGCGCATTTATGTATGGTATGTGCATGTTTGCCTGGGCACGGGGTGTGCACACGTGTGTGCATGTGTTATGTGTATGGTGTGTATTCATATGTATGCATGTGCATGCGTCCATGTGCGTGGTACGTGCATGCATGAGTGCGTGTACAATCTACCGTGGTAGTTCGCAGGAGAACCGTTGTCCGTGCACATCTTTTAGAGTGCTCACTGGCATGGAAGACAGACATTTGATTCCTATTCATGCGGAAGGAAAGAGCAAAAGTTCCTCTGGCCTGTGCCCAGGGAAGGGAAACAGGTCACTTTGGAGAGTTGAGCTCTCGCCTCCCAGGAGTCCAGGCCCAGCCCTGGAGACAGCCCTTATCAGCTGCCATCATTTCCTGTTGTTCTGTGGGCTGGGACCTGGGCTGCAGGGACATCTGCTTCTGTTTATTCTTCCTCTTATCTCTCTGGGTCCCTGGAAGACTACTAGCCTCTGGGCTCAGGTAAAGACCCTGGGAGGGAGCTGGAATGGGGAGAGGATAGGCCACGACATCCGGGCCTCACCTCAAGGTTTAGTTACTAAAGCCAACCAGAGGCTTCATTGGATCTTGAAGTCAAAGTTGTTGTTAGGTGCCTCAAGTTGAGTCTGACTCAGAGATCCTCATTGGGCTTTTTTGGTTTTTTGTTTGTTTGTTTTTTTGCGGTACTGGGGGTTGAACCCAGGGCCTCCCGCTTGCATGCTCCACAAGTGTTAGACCACTGAGCTGCACCTCAAGCCCATGTTTTTACTTTTTGAGACAGGGTCTTGCTAAGTTACACAGACTGCCTCTGGTCTCAAACTTGGGATCCTCCTGCCTCCGCTTCCCGAGCTGCTGGGATTACAGGCATGTGCCACCGTGCCCGGCTCCCTCATAGGGTTTTTAATGGCTGATTGTTTCAGGAGTGGACTGCCACATCCTTCTCCCATTTTTGAGGTGCTGGGGATTGAACCCAGGTCCTCAGAAAGGGCAGAGCTGCGCTAAACCCCAGCCCGAGGTCAAAACGGAGAAGCAAAAAAAAAAAAACTGTCAAGGGCCAAAGACTCTCCTCCTAAGAACAGAAACAGGAAACTAGTAGGTGGCTAGGGCAACCTTAGCTGTTAAGAGAAATATATTGTTGTTAGGTGTTGTCTGACTCATAGCAACCTATGTACAACAGATGAAACACTCCCCTACACCAAGCCATGCCCAGCAATATGTCAGTGCTTCTCTGCAATTCATGGGGTTTTCCATGGCTGATTGTTTCAAAAGTGAGCTACCAAGTCCTTCTCCTTAGCCTATAGTACCCAGTATTCCCAGGCAGTCTCCCACCCTAGGACTAACCAGGTATGACCCTGCTTATTGTTGTTGTTAGGTGCCATTGAGTTGGTGTCTAACTCATAGCAACCTTATGTACAACTGGTAAAACAGTATTGTCAGTGCTTCTCTGCTATTCATGGGGTTTTCAATGGCTGATCATTTTCTTGGAACGGGTTGCCAAATCCTTCTCCCAAGCCTACAGCACCTGGTGTTCCCAGGTAGTCTCCCATCCAAGTACTAACCAGGTCCAACCCTGCTCAGCTTCCAAGATCTGATGAGATCAGGCGCCAGGGTGGCACGGCTGTAGGCACAAGAGAAATATAATTACTTTAAAATTTCAGGTCACACCTAGGCTAATAAGCAACTGGAAATTCCTGTTAGAAGCAGGAAGCTTTCTCTCACTGAGATATAATAATCACTCACCCTTGAACCTGGAGCAGTTTCACATTGGAAGAACTTTGCTCAGATTAGGCCTCTGCGAGCCTTTGTGCAGATTAGAAAAGGGGAACTCTTTCTCCAAAGAGTCACTGGTCTGCCCCACTAGGGTGAGTGTCCCTTTCTACTTTCCTTTCCACCTGGGCCAAAGACAGCCTGGGCGCCATTACAGGAGAGAAGCTAGTGCTTTTGCTAATGGGCAGGTTGCTAGGGGAAGGACCTGTCCAGACCAGAGAGAAGTGTTGGGGGCTGTGAGACACTTGAGGCTTCCAACACTTGCCTGGGGCTGGGATTTAGCTCAGTGGGTAGAGGGCTGCGCTGCAGTCTCTGAGGTCCTGAGTTCAATTTCCAGCACCGCAAAAATGGGAGAAGGGTCTGGCAATCCACTCCCAAGGCAATCCTGAAGCACTCAGCCATTGAAAACCCTATGAGGGTTGCTATGAGTCGGATACCGACTCGACGGCACCTAACAACAACAACAACACTTGCCTGAGCAAAAGTCCCTGCTCTAGGAGGAAGAAACCTTTTGCATCAGATCACAGGCCTGACCAAATTGATCCTACCCCATGGTTGTTGGCAATTCAGAGTGGAGGATAAAGTTGCTAGGTTATATTCAAGGATTTCTCTCTTTAAATTTTGCTTCACACCTATCATCTTAAAGCATACCTTTAGGATTCAGGCTTTTAAAAGACGTTTTCTTTGTTTATAGCCAAATCGGCAGTAGAGTGTGGTGGTTCTAAGCTTGATCTGTGATGTCAGAATGATCTGAGTTCCAATTTTAACTCTTCCCCTGGCTAGCTGAGTGACCGTAAGTGGTTAACTTCACTTTACTCCTGATATTCTCATTTATAAAATGGGGCTAAGTAAGGTTAGCTACTGCCTGCAGCTGTAGCCCTGTGGCATCCGATCCCAATCAGATCTTGGAAGCTAAGCAGGGTCTGGCCTGGTTAGTACCTGGATGGGAGACCCCCTGGAAACACCAGAAGCTGTAGGCTTGGGAGAAGGACCTGGCAACCCCCTCCCAAAAATCAATCTGTCATTGAAAACCCTATGAACAGCAGAGAAGCACTGACAATAGTGTTTCCCCTGTTGTACAGAGGGTCACTATGAGTCGGATACCGACTCGACGGCACCTAACAACAACAACAAGGTTAGCTACTATAAAGGGAACTAGTTTGGGAAATAAATGAGGTGCCACGTGGAAAACACTGGGCACAGTGCCTGGCACAGGCACTTAATACACCTTAGTTACTATTATTGTTGTTAGGTGCCGGCGGGTTGGGTCCAACTCATAGCAACCCTATGCACAACAGAACAAAACACTCCCCAACGCTGTGCCATGCCTGGGGCTGTATCAGTGCTTCTCTGCTATTAATAGGCATCTCAATGGCTGATTGTTTCAGGAGTGGATTGTCAGGTCCATCTCCCGTTTTTTTGTGATGGTGGGGGTCAACCCAGGGCCTGAGAGACCACAGAGCAGCATTCTACCAACTTAGCTAAACCCCAGCCCCTGGTTACTATTAAGCTTGTTTAAAATGTGCAAAGAAAGCAGTACCTTAGGAACAGATCATTGAGGAAGGTGACCATGTCTTCTGCTCATTAGAGAAATGGCTGACCCCAAATCTGAGGCAGGGAAACAAGCTCAGGACGTCAACTTATGCCAAAAGACAAAGGAAGTGTTCACAGACAGGAACCAAGATTTTTTTATTTATTTTATTTTATTTTATTATTATTATTTTTTTGGTGGTACTGGGGTTGAACCCAGGGCCTTGTGTTTGCATGCTTTTGCAAGTGCTGGACCACTGAGCTGCGCCCCAGCCCATTTTTTTTTTACTTTTTGAGACAGGATCTCACTAAGTTATGCAGACTGCCTCTGGTCTCCAATTTGTGATCCTCCTGCCTCTGCCTCCCAAACTGTTGGGATTACAGGCGTGTGCCACTGAGCCTGGCTGAGATTTTTTTTTTAAAAAAAGTATTTGGAGATTGTACCCAGGGCCTTTGCATACTTTGTAAGTATTCCACCACTGAGCTATACCCCCACCCCATTTTTTAATATTTTTTTTTATCTTGAGGCAGGGTCTTACTAAGTTATGCAGACTGCCTCTAGCCTCGAACTTGCCATCCTCCTACCTCTGCCTTCTGAGTGGCTGGATTACAGGTATGTGCTACCACACCTGGACCCTGGAAAAAGATTTTTTTTTTTTTGGTACTGGGGGTTGAACCCAGGGCCTCGTGCCTGCATGCTCTGCAAGTGCTGGACCACTGAGCTGCACCCTCAGCCCATTTTTTTTTTTACTTTTTTGAGATAGGGTCTTGCTAAATTACGCAGACTGCCTCTGGTCTCGAACTTGCGATCCTCCTGCCTCTGCCTCCCGAGCCACTGGGTTTACAGGTGTGCGCCACCACACCCGGCTAAAAAAGATTTTTTAATAGGCCAAATTTGGGGAAATTTGAGGATCAAAATGAGTAATCACTATAATCCAAACATCCACGTGATGTTCAAAACAAAGGGAAAAGGACAGGAAATTCCAGCTAACAAAAACAGAAGGAATGATGGAATTGGGAATCTGTGTTTTGCAACCCCTAATGACATAACAGGGGCTAGAATTTAGCTCAGTTGGTAGAGCGCTGCGCTGCAGTCTCTGAGGTCCCAAGTTCGATTCCCAGCACCGCAAAAATGGGAGAAGGACCTGGCAATCCACTCCCAAGGCAATCCCGAAACAGCCATTGAAAACCCTATGAGGGTCGCTATGAGTCGGATACCGACTCGATGGCACCTAAAAACAATAACAACAACAACAACAATGACATAACCGGGAGAAGGACCCAGCAACCCACTCCCAAAAATCAATCCACCACTGAAAACCCTATGAACAGCAGAGAAGCACTGACAATAGTGTTTCACTTGTTGTACGTAGGGTCACTATGAATTGAACACAGATTCAAGGACACCTCACAACAACAACAATGATACATAACAACAACTGATTTATTCAGACATTATCTGTGCATGGAAACATTGGATAAAAGGTTATTGAAGAGCAAGATATCCTCACTGGGCTAAAGTATCACTTAAAGATGCCTTACAAATTACCAAGGGGAAAATTTCCCTTCACAACGAAGACATCTGGTGGCCACCACTTTAGCCAAGTGATCAAACCGAGTATCTCTAATAGAGCAATTATTATTTGCCTCTTGATGGGATATCATCTGCCATATACAATATCACCACCTATGAGTTTTCCCAGCTAGAACTGATTAACGTGAATCTAATCAAGCTTATGACCCAAATTCCAGTGTATAGGAAATATGGGGGCAAAGGAACAAATGAAATGACACTAAGAGGAATCAAAAAGACAAATTCACAGCATGGAACATACGCCCAGACCTTGGCCTCCATCCTGTCCTTGGTTTGCTCAGCCCAACATCAGCAGTATCAGCAAAAATTGCTGCTAGATCATCTCTCCACCCTTGATATCTGATTGCTCTGGATATCTGATCAGGGAGTTTCTCACACCCCACCCTTGATCTCTAAGCCCTCACGCTGGCTTCAGCAAGAACTCAGGCCAGTTTCTTTTTCTTTTTTTTTTTTGCGGTACTGGGGGTTGCTGGGGGTTGAACCCAGGGCCTCTCGTCTGCATGCTCTGCAAGTGCTGGACCACTGAGCTGCGCCCCGGCCCATTTTTTTTTTTTTTTTTTTTTTTTACTTTTTGAGGCAGGGTTTCGCTAAATTACTCAGATTGCGTCTGGTCTTGAACTTGTGATCCTCCTGCCTCCGCCTCCTGAGCCGCTAGGATTACAGGCGTGCGCCACCACGCCCAGCTTCTGGCCAGTTTCTTAAGAAGCCCTCCAGCCCTTGATGTCTACTACTAGAAATTTTCTACCCCCTCATTCTGCCCTTTGGCTATAAATCCCCATTTGTCCTTCTTGTTTTGGGAGTTAAGCTTGACCTCTTCTGTTGCAATACCTCTACTTCCATAGGCTTAAATAAGTTCTTCCTTTTTGTTTCAAGCATATAATTTCCTTTAACACCTAGACATTTCCGTCCTTCCTTCCTTCCTGGACCACTGAGCTGCACCCCCAGCCCTTTTTTTTTTTTTTTTTTACTTTTTGAGACAGGATCTCACTAAGTTACACAGACTGCCTCTGGTCTCCAATTTGTGATCCTCCTGCCTCCGCCTCCCAGGCCGCTGGGATTACAGGTTTGTGCCACTGCGCCACTTCCTGTGCACCACTTCCTTTCCTCTCTTTCTCTTTCTTTCTTTCTTTCCTTTCTTTCTTTCTCTTTCTTTCTTCCTCTCTCTCTCTCTCTCTCTCTCTCTCTCTCTCTCTCTCTCTATCTCTCTCTTTCTTTCTTTCTTTTTCTTCTGTTTTTTCTGAGACAGGGTCTTGCTATGTAACCCTGGCTGGCCTGGAACTTGCTATCTAGATCAGGCTACCCTCAAACTTGTGGGGTGATCCTCCTGCCTCTGTCTCCCAAGTACTGGGAGCACAGATGTGTGCCACCACTAAGCCCAGCACACCCAGACATTTCAAAAAGTCAAAGTCATTCAAAAAGTGGGTTATTTTAGGATTACTGAATGCAGAGAGATATAGTAATCAAATCAAGTGCGATACTTTTGCTTGGCTCTTGGATCAAAAAGGGAAAAAATTCCACAGAAGAGCTGGGCTCTGTGGCACACGTCTGTAATCTCAGTGACTCAGGAGGCAGAGGCAGAAGGATTGCAAGTTCAAGGCCAGAGGCAGCCTGGGTAACTTGGTGAGATCCTGTCTCAAAAAGTAAAAAATGGGCTCCAGTGTGGCTCTGTGGTGGAAGCCTTTCACAAAGCATGTGTGAGGCTCTGGGTTCAACCCCTAGTTCCACACACACACACACAAAATCTTTTTCCACAAAAGATGTCTGGGGAACAATTAGGTACATTTGATTATGCATTGGATATTATAGAATTGCTGCTAATTTTCTTAGGTAGATAATGATATTGATTATGAGAAAATCCTTATTCCTACCAAATATTGCACTTAAATAATACTTGTGTTTAGGGGTTGTATTAGTTTTCTAGGATTACCATAACAAATTGCTACAAACTGAGTGTTGACAACAACAGAAATTTATTCTCCCACGGTTCTGGAAGCTAAAAGTCCTCAAAGTGTTGGCATGGCCATGCTCCCTCTGAGGCCCTCTGGGAGGATCCTTCCTTGCCTATTCCAGCTCCTGGTGGTTACTAGCAATCCTTGTCATTTCTTGGTTTATGGCAGCATAAACTTCAATTTCTGTCTTCATAAGCACATGACCTTTTAATCCCGTGTGTGTCTATCTCTTCAAATTGCTTTCTTTTTGTAAGGACACTAGTCAATGGATATAGGGCCCAAGGTTACAACTGAAAAGACCTTGCTTACAAGTAAAATCACATTCACTAGTACTAGGAATGAGTACATGTCTTGTTGTTGTTGTTAGGTGCTGTCAAGTCATGTCCAACTCATAGCAACCCTCATAGGGTTTTCAATGGTTAATTCTTTTGGGATTACTTGAGGAGTGGACTGCCACATCCTTCTTCCATTTTTGAGAAGGTGAGGATTGAACCTGGGACCTCAGACTGCACAGCAGTGTTCTACCAACTGAGCTAAACCCCAGCTCCAGTACATGTCTTGGATGGGAGCAATTCAATCCACAACAGGGCAAAGTGTCAGGATATTTGAAACTTCCTTTGAAATATCTCAGCAAATATATATATATGTATATATATATATATATATATATATATATATATGTATGTATGTATATATATGTATATATATACATATATATACATACATACATAGAGAGGGAGAGAGAGAGAGAGAGAGAGTTCAAATGTAGTAAAATGTTAGTAACTGGAATCTAGGTGGGAGGTATGGTGTAATTGTGATATTCTTTCAACTTTTCTATAAGTCTGAAATTTTTCTAAATTCTCTTTATTATCTCTTTCAGTTACTGTTTTTATCAAAAATATGTATGCCTTATTTTAAAACTAAGATAAATTTTAAGAGCCAGGAGCTGTGGTGCATACCTGTAACCCCAGCGGCTCTGGAGGTGGAGGCAGGAGGATCGCAAGTTCGAGACCAGAGGCAGTCTGTGTAAACTTAGTGAGACCCTGTCTCAAAAAGTAAAAAAGTGGGCTGGGCATGCAGCTCAGTGGTCCAGAACTTGCAAAGCATGTAAGCACGAGGCCCTGGGTTCAACCCTCAGTATTGGGGCGGGGTGAAAGATATTTTAAAAAAATCCTTAAATGAACAATCCCTCTCCCACTATTCCCACCATAGATTTCCAGAAGAAAATACCCCTTACTAACCTTTTATGGGCTGGGATTTAGTTCAGTTGGTAGAGCGCTGCGCTGCAGTCTCTGAGGTCCCGAGTTCAATTCCCAGCACCGCAAAAATGGGAGAAGGGCCTGGCAATCCACTCCCAAGGCAATCCTGAAACAGTCAGCCATTGAAAACCCTATGAGGGTCGCTATGAGTCAGACTCGACTCGAGGGCACCTAACAACAACAACCACCTTTTATGGCTTCCTCTGGTATTCTCAGTTTGACTTATTATCTGTTGTTTTCTTTCTATGAAAAGTAAGGACATAGCTCTTGTGTATCTTCTTTTTCCTTATCCTCCTAACTTGCTTATACTGCAATTTTCAGTTTAACCAGTAGTCAGCATTTATGATGACAATATGACCATTATTCACAGCTGAACTGTGTAGTTGAGTATGGTGATTGTTATCTAGTAGAAACTTTTTCTTGTTTTCCCTGGAGATAAATATTGCCCCATGTGCTGTTTGTTCAGTGGTCTGCGTATATACTGCGGTTCTTCTCCAAACTCTCAGCTAGAAATGCAGCTCTTCCCTTACCACATTCAGAAACAGCAGATTGATGGTTGCATTTCTTTTGATTGGAGGAATCCTAGAGGCCTCTAGTCGTCTCCTCCAAACCCTGTTCTCTTCCCCTCTTTCCTAGGTTTATTTATTCTTTCATTCTCATGGGATATATCATCTAATGGTTTCCAAAGAAAGGTTGCTTGGGAGATAAAACTTTGAAACCTAACATTTCTGGAAATGGCTCTAATCTACCCTCACACATGCATGAATTTGGCTGCATGCAGACTGAAAAACACTCTGAGGATTCCGAAGGCATTGATCATTCATCATACTCCATCCTCCCATGGTCTGAGAATCCAAAGCCATTCTGATTCCCGGTCCTTTGTCTAGGATCTGCTTTTTATCCCCCGCTCCTGCAAGCTTTTTGGATCTTCTCCATGTTCATTGTTGTTCTGAAATTTCACAATTTTGTGCCTTGTTTTAGGATTTCTTTCATTCATTGAGTAAGACACTCAGGCTCTTTCAATCTAAAAATACATGGCCTTCTTTTTAAAAATGTTTTCTTGGATGATTATTATTCCTTAAAACATGACTTCCTGCTTTCTGTTTGCTCTATTCTCTATGGATAGAACTCTAGTGGCTCAACCATAAAACCTCCTAAATTGATCCTCTGACTTTTTTCTTTTCTTTTCTGGTACTAGGGGTTGAACCCAGGGCCTCACGCCTGCATGCTCTGCAAGTGCTGGACCACTGGGCTGCACCCCCGGCCCATGTTTTTTTTTACTTTCTGAGACAGGGTCTCACTAAGTTATGCAGACTTCCTCTGGTCTCGAACTTGTGATCCTCCTGCCTCTGCCTCCCAAACCACTGGGATTACAGGCATGCGCCACCGTGCCTGGCCTCCTCTGACTTCTTAATGTCTTTCTCCTCGGTTCTGATCCACAGCCCCTACCCACAACACACACACACACTTTCTGGCGTTTCTCTTTTCTCAACTTTATCTTCCAACCTTTCTCTTGAATGCCTAGTTTCTGCTATCATAGCTCAACCTTCTACCAATTCCATTTTATTCTTTGAATGTTTATTAAAAAAGCAATAGCCTTGGAGATGAAGACACACTGACTAGGTTTATGTCCAGGGAAGACACACTGACCCCACTGTAGGTGCCTTTAAGATTTGCCTAGCCTGCCGAGCGCGGTGGCATACGCCTCTAATCCCAGTGGCTTGGGAGGCAGAAGCAGGAGGATCGCAAGTTCGAGACCAGAGGCAGTCTGCATAATTTAGCGAGACCCTGTCTCAAAAAAAAAAAAAAAAAAAATGGGCTTGGGGCACACTCAGTGGTCTAGCACTTGCAAAGCATGCAGGCAGGAAGCCCTGGGTCCAATCCCCCGTACCATTCAATCCCCAGTACCACACACACACTAAAAAAAGATTTGCCTAGCCTGCAGATTAGTGCCTTGTTTACAGGCACACCCAACCCTGGAGGGCCTGTCAACTGATCAATGCCGAGGTATAGAGACCTGGCCACTCAGGCTCCACCCAGTGCAACTGTGATGTCCTCCTGTTCCCAAGCTCTCTGGGGGGTTAGCCAAGGCCTCCTCAGCCCTGTGCCGCAGCTCCACTTCTTCCTTGGTCTGACTCTGTTTCCCCTCATCCCTTGCCCTCCAAAGTCTGTAACCATCTGCTTTTGCAGAACATAACTGGAGACCACTCTAATTCTTCATGGACTTGAAAATCTACTTTCTCTCTATGGGCATATTATTGTGGGTGTCATTGTTGCTGTCGTTTATGTTTTCTTCACCTGCCTTCTTTAGCTGTCTTCTTCCAGGTTCTCTTTTTCTTCCAGTTTCCTTGTGTTGATTTCTGTCTTTCATGTTAGAGAATTTTCACAAATTAGCCAGTTTTGTTGTCTATCCATTTTTAATAGTGGCATACTAAAAACCTGATATAGACAACTGAGCATACATTGGGCTTCAGAACTGGGTGATCAGATAGAGGCCCAGGTGATAGTGTCTCCTTGTCCCTCTTCTTGGTGGTAGGTTTTCTCATGGGAATTCTGCACATCCCTCCTCAGGGTTAGAAATGTGTTCACCAGAGTCTAGGAGTCCAGTGTGAGAACCCAGAGGGTGCAATGTATGGGCCATTGACTTTCACTTAATCACCACCACCACTGCCACCACTATCACGTCCACTGCCACCATCACCTCAACCTCCACCCACACCACCACCACAACCTCCACCACGTCTACCACCTCTGCCACCACCACCGTGACCACCACTACCACCACCACCACCACCCTTGCTTTTTATTTTTTAATTTTTTTGGTAGTACTGGGGGATTGGAACCATGTCCTCGTGTATACTAGCCAAGTGCTCTACCACTAAGCTATACCCAAACTCCTTTTCAGTTTCTAAAAAATATTTATTCATTTATTTGTGGTACTTAGGAGTTGAACGCAGGGCCTCGCACATACTTTGCAAGTGCTCCAGCACTGGGCTGCAGCCCCAGCCCATTTTTAATTTTTTTATCTTGAGTCAGGTTCTCGCTAAGTTATGCAGGCTGCCTCTAGCCTCAAACTTGCAATCCTCCTGCCTCCGCCTCCTGAGTCTCTTTCAATCCCCATTTTTATATACACCTTCCACTATCTGTTGCCCCAAGCTCGGGTTCCCTTGGCTGGAACTCCCCCAGGATCAGTGGTCAGTCTTGCCTAAGGGTAAGGAAAGGCCATGGCTGAGGAGGGGTCCAGGGATCTCACTTTTGTGTGTGTGTGTGGTATTGGGGGTTGAACCCAGGGCCTCACGCTTGCATGCTATGCAAGTGCTGGACCACTGAGCTGCACCCTCCAGCCCATTTTTTTACTTTTTGAGACAGGGTCTCGCTAAATTACACAGACTGCCTCTGGTCTCGGACTTGTGATCCTCCTTCCTTCACCTCCCCAGTCACTGGGATTACAGGCGTGCAGCACCAAGCCTGGCAGATCTCACTTTCTTTTACGGAAACACTTCCTTAGCACCCTACTTTCCAGCGACAGACAGAGGCGTCAGAAGTGCCTGAGGTGTCAGAGAGATATCAGCTTGGGGATCCTTTTCTGTGGTGTTGGAGGTTAGGCATCTCTTCATCTAATTTCCAGCGGAAAAAGATTTCTGATCAACCTCTCTGCTCTCACCGGCTGTATGGATTTATGCTTTTTTTCCCTCATGTCTCTTTATTCACATTTTAGTGGGGTTTGGGAAGGAAGCAGGGGCTCGCTCACATGTTTTACCTGCACTGTTTAATGGCAAGGCTCAACACCTACAGAGCTTTCAACCTTTATTTGATGGAGGTAATCTTCCTTGTGTAAACCAGATTTCCAAATGGAAAGCAAAGAGAACTATGACTAGATTCACACAGTTTCAAGACCAATTTCCAAAAATGCTTTGGGCCTACATGGTCGGCTCTGCCTCCTCACGCTTAAGAATAATGGTCTGCCCAGTGCCGTGTACACACAGCCCAACCCAAGCCCCCGGCTTGTTCCTTCTGAGGAAACTCCAGTGCCCACAAACAAAAGGTCCCCTTCTCTCCCCCTCACTTACCCATGCAACAAACAGGAAGGTCCCTGGGGGGCTGTGGTCACCCCTAATTTCTTCAGACCTTTGCTGAGAACCAAGTCATTGCGACATCACGCTCAGCCAGCTGCCTCAGAAGAGCTTTGCCGTGGGGTGGGGTTTGTGGGCTGCGAACTGCATCTAGGTCAGCAAATTCAGCTCCACAGTGTGGTTCCCAAGTCCTGTGTCACCATGCTTAAGGGCTGTCTGATTTCACCCTCCAGGCAGTGGCTCTTCTGGGGCTTGGTAAACAGGGCCTCTCTGTGGGTGATGAAGGGACCATGCTTTGGGCTAAACCACTAGATGACATATGTCTCAACCCAGAATGTCACATTCTGTACCAGAGCCCCAGGGTATAAGGATAACAGTACTCCAACTTTGCAGCTATAGAGCCGTGTGTGTGTGTGTGTGTGTGTGTGTGTGTGTGTGTGTGTTCCTGAGCACATGTGTGTATTAAAACAAAGGATTGGGGAGAAATATATTGTTCTCCAATTTCACCTACCACTTGTGTTTCTCTCCTGCCAAACTTTGACTCCAACGTGAGCCAAATCTCTCTTTCTTGGCTCCCTTTCATGAACGTTTGTAAGAATGAATGGTTACCCAACAGATGGCCGGCTAGTCAACCTCGACAGAGCGTTACAGGGGCGATATCTCCATAGGTAGGGGACACCCTGGTTCAGATGCTGGGCCTCGGATTTATAGTGGATAAAGTCCTCACAAACCAAATCAGGTTAAAAATTCAAAACCAACTTAGCAAATATTTGCTTGAGGGCTTGCTGTCCTCCAAGGCTCTGGCATGTGAAGACAACAACCAGAGTCACTGCCTCGCGAGAGCTCGCTGATGCTAGAGAAAGACCGACATTCTAGTAGATGGCCTCATTTTTACCCCCTCACGCCCATTTGCCCTTCTCCTGGTTGTAGCCCCTGGAGATAACATCTCAGCCACGTGCTTTCTGTGGAACTGAACCTCTCCTTGGCTCTAGAG
>VMDO01011903.1:8354-64758 GCA_007922755.1 Pedetes capensis | reverse complement strand
AACCTAGAGCCTTGCAAGTACTCTACTATTAGATAATACCCCCAGCCCATTTTTAATTTTTTTTTTTTAATTTTGAGACAAGGTCTTGCTAAATTACACAGGCTGCCTCTGGCCTCAAACTTGCAATCCTCCTGCCTCCACCTCCCAAATTGCTGGGATTACAAGGTGGGCATCACCACACCTGGCCATGCTTCTGTTTTTTGATGGCTTATGGCTCACATCTTGCTAGGAAGAGCCTGCTCCATCCAGGGTTATGATGCTAGTTTTACGTAGTTTTTTCCCCTAATAATTTCAGAGATTGATTTATTACATTTGGGTCTGTAATCTGTTTGGAATTTGCTTTAGTATATAAAATGATGTAGGAGTTTAATTTTTTTTTATTTTTTTTCAAACTGATGACCCATTGCTCCAGTGCTATTTACTGTGTGATCTGTCACCCCACCGCTGATTGTAATACATCATAATCTCTGGCTATGGTATCCTATCTAGCATCTATCTATCTACCTATCTATCTACTTTTCTAACCCAATGGTTGTGTTTCATTGGTTCCTTTATCTCTTATTCTAGTACTGTGGTGTGTAACTATGTTAGATTTTTTTTTTTTTGGTACTTCTTAATATTTAATAGATAGCCTGCAGCCATAGCCCTGTGGCACCCGATCCCATCAGATCTCGGAAGCTAAGCAGGGTCATGCCTGGTTAATACCTGGATGGGAGACCGCCTGGGAACACCAGAAGCTGTAGGCTTGGGAGAAGGACCTGGCAACCCCCTCCCAAAAATCAATCTGCCACTGAAAACCCTATGAACGGCAGAGAAGCACTGACAATAGTGTTTCCCCCGTTGTATAGAGGGTCGCTATGAGTCGGATACCGACTCAACGGCACCTAACAACAACAACAACAATATTTAATAGAGTAAGACTTTTTCTTCCTTCATTAGTATCTTTCAAATTTTCAGTGACCAATTTTGTTTAACAATTTAAAGACCCAGAGCAATAAATATCTGTGGGTATTTTCTTTATTAGAATCACACTTACTTTATCAAGTGACTTGTAGAGAACGTACCTCTTATAACAGTCTCTCTACCCAGGACTGTGATGTTTCTCAGTTAGCTCTTGCTGCATAACAAATCAACCCCAAACTCACTAGCTTAAGATGCATGTATTTGTCATTGCTCACAAGTCTGTATATTGGCTGGAGATTGGCGGTCTAGGGCTGGGCATGGCTCAGTGGCTGTGCTTCAAGCTCTAGATGAATCTGGCTGAGCTTAGCACCTCACTGAGGTTGGGGCTTCCATCTGGTCACCTTGTATTCCTTTTTTTTTTTTCACAGTACTAGGGGGCTGCTGAATCCAGAGCCCTTCATATGCTTTTAAAGCGCTCTACCACTGAGCTGGGATCTAGCTCGGTTGGTAGAGCACTGCGCTGCAGTCTCTGAGGCCCCGAGTTCAATTCCCAGCACCACAAAAATGGGAGAAGGGCCTGGCAATCCACTCCCAATGCAATCCCGAAACAGTCAGCCATTGAAAACCCTATGAGGGTTGCTATGAGTTGGATACCGACTCAACGGCACCTAACAACAACAACAACCACTGAGCTGCACTCTCAGCCCATTTTTATTTAATTAATTAATTAATTAATTATTTTTAAGTCAGGGTCTCACTAAGTTATGCAGGCTGACTCTGACCTCAAACTTGAGATCCTCCTGCCTCTGCCTCCTGAGCTGTTGGGATTATAGGCATAAGCCATTATGCCTAGCTCCTTATAATCTTCTTTTGACAACAGTTCTGGGACAAGCTCCTCTAATGGAGATGGCAGAGAGTCAGGAAGGCAAATAGAAGTCTAAAGCTGAGGCTCAGAACTGGCACATTGTCACTTCTGCCCACATTATACTGGCCAAAGCAGGTCTTATGGTTCAGCCCAAAGTTAAGGGATGGGGAATTGTGTTTTTCCCACAATGAGGCCAACATAAGAGAATGGCAGAGAGGGAGGGAGAATTGAGACCAGCGATACAATTGATCTCAAGATAGGCATTTGCATTAAGTTCTTCTTTTTTGTTGTTTAGTAAAACTTTGTGGTATTTTGCACATTAGTCACACAATATTCATCAGGTTTCTTTTATGGTTCTTGTTGCTTATTTGTTAATGGGATCTTTTTACATTACATAATGACTTTAGACATATGTAGATTTATATTATATCTAGCTACCTTACAAACCTCTCTTACTGGTGCGACTTGGTGTTTTGCCAGTTGACTTTGTGAATGTACCAGGTGGATCATCATACCATGTGCATAGTATGGTAATGTTGCCTGTTCTTTTCCAATCCTGTTTCTTTTGTGTCTTTTCCTTACTCCATGCATTCACTAGGCCCTCTAGGACTACAGGCATATACCAGGGTTGGCAGCAAGTGTCAGCATTTCATTCCTTAAAGGAGCAGCTTCTGATGTCACTGGTACATGTTAGCTCTTGGTCGTTCCATTAGGAATCCTGGTTGGAGTGTTGGCGCACACCTGTAATCCCAGCACTTGGGAGGCTGAGGCAGGAGCGTTGTGAGTTTGAGGCCAGCCCAGGCTACATAATAAGACCCTGTCTGAGAGAAATACAGGAAGGGGGGCATGATTCATGCACTCCCCTGTGATTACCTAGTATTCTTTTGACGTCAGGTAGCAGCCATCAGCTATGCTTTCTTTAATAAAAGAGTAATGGCACAGTAGCAGCACATATTTTGAGAGTATAGGACATGGCTGAGCCTGTTGAAGGGCTCGACAGCCGTTGAAACTCTCCTGTCATCTCTCACCTCTGTTCCTTTCTGTGCCTCTTCTTTATTTTAATTTTTCCAGGGAGAGTGTTCTCTGGTCCCTAAGCCACAGGGCAAGCACACATTTACCCAGCCACAGGACAGGTTCTTTTTCCTTCCTTTGTCTCACGTCACTGTATTTCTCCATGACTCAGCTCCAGATTCTTTTTTGTTGTTGTTGTTGTACTGGGGGTTGAACCCAGGGCCTCACGCTTGCATGCTCTGCAAGTGCTGGACCACTGAGCTGCACCCTCAGCCCATTTTTTTACTTTTTGAGACAGGGTCTCACTAAGTTACGCAGACTGTGTCTGGTCTTGAACTTGCGATCCTCCTGCCTCCACCTCCAGCGCCGCTGGGATTATAGGCATGTGCCACTGCAGCCAGCTCAGCTCCAGAGTCTAATGGGAGCTCTGATCAGCCCTACTTGAGCCGGATGCCCCCACCCGCCCCGGCGGTCCAAGGCATCTATAATCAGGGACAATGGCACCTCATTCCCTGTGGCCAAGCAGGGTTCCCCTCTGCATCTGGGACAGATTCCACAGATGTTCCTTGTATAGGAGGTGCTCGCTACTCAAGAGCAGGAGCCCTGGATTTAGAGCTGAGCAACTTCATGACAGATCCTGCGTCTACAATGGGCTGGTTTTGACTTTGGATACACCAACAGCCTCTAGAACTCAGCTCCTCTGTTTTTTTAAACATTGGATTAACAATTCTGCACTGCTTCCTTGTACTGCTGTGGGACAAAGCAGTATTTTATTTGATGTCAAAGTATTTTTATTCTGTAGCTGTGTAATTGTGTTAATTGCTGTGATTTTTTTTTCTGCTGCTATTTTCTTCCTCCTCCTTTCCCTCCTCTTACTCTGTAAAAAAATAACTTGTTTCTTCCTTATTAGAAAAAAGGTACATACCCAGTGTAGAAAAAAGAAAGCATAAACCAGAGCCAAGAGAAGGAAAAAACTCCACAACTCTGCTGTTAACAGTGTATCATATGTGGATCTGACCTTAATTTTCACCTTACTTTTTATTTGTTGTTGTTGTTTGTTGTTTGAGACAGGGTCTTGCTGTATAGCCCAGGCTGGCCTGGAACTCGTGATCCTCTTGCCTCAGCCTCCTGAGTATTAGGATTATAGTTTTGCGCCACCAGGCCCCGCCTATAACAAAATAGAATCAGCCAAGAGACTCCTTGGACCAGTTTGCTTCCCCCTCTGAGTATGAGCGCAGTGACATTTCTGAGGCAGGATAGAAAGACAGGGAAATCTGGGGGACATGGAAAGTGAAATAGCCTTCACCCCAGCATTTGCTTTGCCTCTCACCAAGTGAGAAACTGCGGTGAGGACTGCCTGCATAGAGATGTTATTTTGGGGAGACATTTTAAATAATGAAAATGTTAAAATAGCAAGAAGCCATGCTGGGGGTGGGGGCGGCAATCAATGTATGTAACCTTTGAGTTTGACCTTGCTTTCCCCTCTGTGATTCTGGAGGCATACCCAGGCAACTCCCTCATGAGTCTTAAGCCTATACAATGTACCTCCTGAACCACTTTATAATCTCATTTTACTAAAGGGAAGTTCCTCCAGTAGAAAGGCCTGAACCATGGGACTTCCTCTTTTGATCTTTTTGGCTCCTCCCTAATGCATGACAAGGGCCTTTCTAGGCGGAGCAAGGCTCCTGTAGCACTAGACACTCAGAGCTGAGCAGGCGCCCAGGTGTGACATCACACAGAGCATGCCCTTGTTGTTAGGTGCCCTCGAGTTGAGTCCAACTCATAGGGACCCTCCTAGGGTTTTCAATGGCTGACTGTTTTGGGATTGCCTTGGGAGTGGGTTGCCACATCCTTTTCCCATTTTGCAGTGCTGGGAATCGAACTGGGGACCTCAGGGACTGCAGAGTAGCGCTCTACCAACTGAGCTAAATCGCAGCCCAGGGCGTGCCATAGCTTAAATAAAACTGGAGGGAACACGTGGCCACATACTTCTTGTCTTCTGTCTTGAGAAGCCCACATCCATGTTTTGGATGTGTATCTCTCTCTCATCCCCCCTCTCTCTGGGCCTCCTCACTTCTTCTAAAGCTATACTTAATAAACGCTGCAACTTTGTTTCATTCTCTCTGACTCCTCCTGACATTCCTTTCTGCAGTGGAGCATAACCTGAGCGGAGTCCCGAGTAGGGGAATTCCTCAGGCTAAGCCCCATCTCTCTGCTGAACTGCGGGTGACATTTCCCCCTTTTATAGCCCTGCCCAGATTTCTTTCAGCTGCTTAAATGTGTGTAAGCTCCACCGTTGGGACACTGCATGGTGGGAGAACCCACAGGAGACTGGATGAGAGGCCCCACAGTCCCTCCAAGCTGTGCAGAAGACCCTGACCCACCAGAGGCCATGGCCACTGCCCTTCTGGGTCTGCTGGTCAGGATGCTAGGGAAGAAGCAGTGGGGTACTGGGGGAGGCCAGGAGTGTGTGGGGGGAGATTGCTTTCCAAGGAGTGAGGCTGGAGGTTCACACTACAGGCCTGGGGGGAAGGGGGGAGAGAAAGGAAGAGAGAGAGAGAGAGAGAAAGGAAGAGAGAGAGAGAGAGAGAGAGAGAGGAAGAGAGAGAGAGAGAGAGCGCACGCAAGCGAGTGCAGGAGCTGTCAGCTGGTTACAGACCTGGCTCCTGAGTCATCCGTCTGGTTTCAGACTTGCTGGAAGGCCATAGAAAGTCACTCCATCTCTAAACCTCAGGGTCCTCATCTGAGAAATGGGAATGACGAGGGCCAGGGTTTAAGCACCCATTCAGGCTGGAGGGAAGAACCCCTGATTTGTTGCGTGCCCATTATTGTGGTGTCAATGTTGTCAGCACAGAGGATCTCAGCACAGGCAGCAGAGTCAAGGACAGATGGACGAGCTGCTCAGCTCCAAAGCATGATGAGTGATTCCCGCCAGGTCAGCCTGATAGACACAAGCGGCCCCAGAACATCAGGGATGAACCCAGGTCCTTGTGTGTGCTGGGCAAGCGCTATGCCACTGCGCTACACCCCCAGCCTAGGAGGCGATCAGCTTTGAGTGCTGTGTTATATTTGTGCTTTCTTTGTTTGTTTTGGTTTTGCGAGGCAGAGGCTTACTCCGTGCTGAGGTTCCTCTGGAACTCACTCTGGCCTTGAACTTGCAGGGATCCTCCTGCGTCAGCCTCCTGAGTGCTAGAATTACAAGCGTGCACCACTCTGCCTTGGGAGAGGGGCCTGGCAACCCACTCCCAAGGCAATCCGGAAACAGTCAGCCATTGAAAACCCTATGAGGGTCGCTATGAGTCAGATACCGACTCAACGGCACCTAACAACAACAGCAACAACCACTCTGCCTGGTTTTCTTTTGGTTTGTTTTTGTGGTATTGGGGGGGCTGAACCCAGGGCTTTGCACATACTTTGCAAGCTCTGTACCACTAAGCTTTCCCCCCAACTCCTCGTCGTTCATCTTTCTTTTTTTTTTTAACCTTGAGGTATGGTCTCGTTAAATTGCCCAGGCTGCCTCTGACCTTGAACCTAGTCCTCGGCCTCCAACTCCCAAGTAGCTGGGATTACAGCTTGGGATTACTTGTGCACCACCACACCCAACTATTTGTTTTTTGAGATAGGTCTCACAGTGTGGCCCAGACTTGCCTTGAACTCTCAACTGCTGGGACTATAGGTGTGCACCACCACACCTCGCTTATCTTTGTTTTTAACATAACTTCTTTCACTGTAAATTCATATAATTTGATTTTTCTTAGTGTTTGTGTTTAACAATCAGCTCACAGACTTTCCGGGAATTTGCCACTGTGCTCTCTCTGTAGCGCCTGTGGGATTGGCTGGGGCACATGCAGTGTGGATTGTCCTGGAGCTTAGCTGACATCATCTGAGGGGACACACCATTGTGAGTTACCTGGAAGCCCCAGGCTGACCCCAGAGGCCCAGGCTGTTTGAAGCAGAATGGAACTGTGGCCTTCCTTGTTGTTAGGTACCACTGAGTCAGTATCCGACTCATAGTGACCCCACGTACAACAGGGGAAACACTATTGTCAGTGCTTCTCTGTCGTTCATAGGGTTTTCAATGGCAGATTGATTTTTGGGAGTGGGTTGCTGGGTCCTTCTCCCAATGGGCCTTCCTAGTGTTACCAAATCTCTAGGTGACTTTGATATGACCTGAGTTTGCAAATCACTAGTGTACAGCTGAGGTTTAGCTCTGTTGGTAGAGTGCTGCTCTGGGCTCTCTTAGGCCCTCAATTTAATCCCCAGTACCACAAACATGGGAGAAGGACGTAGCAATCCACTCCCGAGGCAATCCTGAAACCATCAGCCATTGAAAACCCTCTGAGGGTCGCCTGAGTTGGACCCGACTCGATGGCACCTCACAAGAACCACAGTATACGGTTAGTGTTAGGGTATGCGGGTGCCCAATAAATATTAGGTTGAACTACATCAAATTACCCATACCCTACCATTTTAAAATTACTGCACAATTGGCAATTTCACATGGTTTAACTTAAAAAAGTCTTCCCTGCCACAGCGTGGAAGCAATTAAGAAATTAGAGAGGAAGGCAGACGGGAAGCGGACCTACTGGTCTGGCTGATGGCGGAGGCTGGGGCCTCCCCAGGCTGTGTGGCAGGAGGGGCAGGAGGCCCCGGCGGCCTGGCCACCACAGGCCCTGGGCGTGGAGGAGGGTCCTCCCGTCTGAACCAGCCCCTCCCCAGGCTCACTGCCCATTCACCAGGGCTGGCACTCAGAACATACTGAGTGATGGAGGTGAGACATGAGAAAAAATCCCTTGCTCCCTTCCCAGGATGGCGCAGAGCTGGACCGCTCAGGCGTGGGCCACCGCAGCGCCATCCGCCTCACTTGGGAGCCCATCAGATCGACAGGTCCCGCCCCCCACTCGGCCCTGCAGAATTAATATGCATAGAGCCCCATAGCCCAGGGTGCACGGACAGCCAAGTCTGGCAAGCTCTGTCCTACCGTGAGGGCACCATTTGTGACCTACGGAATGCAGACGCTGGCAGGATGGGAAGGGTGAGTTCCCCGAGGGGCGGACTTGGTCTGTTTCGCTCACGACTTTTCCCTGAGCATCTAAAACTGTGTGGGTGGAGTAAGTAAGGGCTTATGTCTTAGGGTGGGGTGGACCCTGGGGTCTGGGGCTCAGGAGAGGGATACGCGGATCCCCTTGGGCAGCCAGCCAGCCAGTCATGGGGTTGTGAGCCAGCACTTACTGTCTCTGAGCCTCAGTCTACCTTTCTGCAAAATGGGAATAGTAACAACTGCTTTGAAGCGTGGTGTGAGAAAGGAGTGAGTGAAGAACGCAGCTGAGAGCACCTCCCACAGGGGCTGGCTGGGAGATTCACAGGTGTTTTCCCCCCTCCTTCCCTAGCCCCCTTCCCTTCCCTCCCTCCCTCCCTCGCTCTCCCTTTCTTCCTTCCTTCTTTCTTTCCTTCCTTCCTTCCTTCCTTCCTTACCTTCTTTTCTCCCTTCCTTCCTTCTTTCTTTCCTTCCTTCCTTCCTCCCTTCTTTTCTCTTTTCTTTTCTTTCTTTTTTTTTCTTTTCTTCTTTCTTTTTTGACAGCCAGTCTCTCTCTGCAGCCCCCATTGGCCTGGAACTTGCTGTGTAGACCAGACTGGCCTCAGACTTGCAGCAATCCTCCTGCCTCAGCCTCCTGAGTGCTGGGATTACAGGTGTGCCTCAGCACGCCTGGCTCACAGTGTGTTCTTCTAAAGTCCTTTCAAATGTGCCATTATCCTGGTGTTGAGGGGTGTGTGTAGTGTGTCTGTGTGTGTGAATGCCTGTGCATGTATCTCTGTGTGTGTGGGTCTGTGTGTGTGAATGCCTGTGTGCGTATCTCTGTGTGTGTCTCTTTGTTGGGTGTGTCTACGTGTGTCTGTGAATGGTGTGTCTGTGGTGTACCTGTGTGTAGTGTGTATACATGGTGTGTGTGCGTAGCATGTGTATGTGGTGCGTGTATGAGTGTTTGCACCCATGTGTGTCTGTGTATAACGTGTGCATGTGGTATATGTGTGCAGTGTGTCTGTGTGTCTGTGTGACTTTGCGGGAGTATCTGTGTCTGTTGGTGTCTATGTGTGGTGTGTGTCTTTGGAACATATTTCTGTGTGTAGTGTCTGTACGTGGGGTGGGTGTGTCTGTGTGTGCTGTGTGTTCCCATGTCTTTGCGGGCTTCTCTGTGTCTGTGTGTGACCATGTGTGTCTGTGTGTCAGTGTGGACCTGTGTGTGTTATACAGGGAGAGAGAAAAGGGGAGGGCAGAGGTGGGTACTCCTGGGTGTGGGTTTGGAGAACCCAGATTGTAAACCCCCCTCTCTAGGATGGCCTTCATGTGGGGCTTATACCTGAGCGCTGTTCCTCTTTTTGGGTTTCTTTCCCTTTCTGGTTTCCATCTTTTCTGACCCCGGAAGTTCTGCCTCCATCACTAGGACGCTGCCGGGCACAGAGTTCCGGGGGCTGGAGCTCGGGGCGGGATTTCCATGCTGTTTGCTAAGGAGTTGGCCCTGGTTAATCTAAACCACTTCACAGACATCTTTTTTACTGGCACGTCCTTGGATAAACATGCGCTCCTGGGTCCAGCACACACAGGAAGAACAAGAGAACCCCATCCCCTCTTTAGACATCATGGCGCCCAGAGGCTCAGCTGCCTGGGACCATTTCCACTGTGGCCACGCAGCATCGGCCTGGCTCCGCCTGGTGTGAACAGAGTGCAAAGCATATTCTCTAGTTCTTCACTGTGCACCAGCTGTAGCCTCTCATCATCCAGGTCAAGACAGATGCTGAGAATAGGCCTGTGAGAGCCCCTTCCGAGGGCACTGTAGTGTGGGCCGGTTTCCTAGGGCTGCAGTTACGGTACAGTCAGCCTTCCATACCCATAGGGGTTGGCTCCAGGACCCCTGGGGATACCAAAATCTAGGGATGTTCAAGGCCCTTTTATAAAATGGCATAATACAAATATTCTGTCCTAGAAGTGCAACCAGAGTGCTCCTCAGAAGCAAGGATGGCTAGACTGCATCTTATGTATTTTGGATATGTAGCCAGGAGGAACCAATCCCTGGAGAAAGACATCAAGTTTGGGAGAGTGGCGGATCAATAAAAAAAAGGAAGACCCTTCACTAGATGGATGGACACAGTGTCTGCAAAAATGGGCGTAAACATAAAAAAGATCGTGCGCCTGGCACAGCATCAGGAAGTGTTTCGTTCTGCTGTACATAGGCTCCCTGTGAGTCGGACCTGACTCCAGGGCACCTAACAACAACAAAATTTGCATATAACCTATGGACATCCTCCTGTATACTTTAAATCATCTCTTGTTGTTATTGTTAGGTGCCGTTGAGTCTCGAGTCGAGTCCGACTCAGCGACCCTCATAGGGTTTTCAATGGCTGACTATTTCAGGATTGCTTTGGGAGTGGATTGCCATGTCCTTCTCCCATTTTGCGGTGCTGGGAATTGAACTCGGGACCTCAGAGACTGCAGAGCTGTGCTCTACCAACTGAGCAAAATAAATCATCTCTAGGTTACTTAAAATATCTTAGATACTGAAAATGCTCTGAGAATAGTTGTATTGTTTAGGGAATAATGAAGAAAAAAGTTTGCACATGTTCAGTTCCAATGCAATTCTTTCTCCAAATCGTTTTGCTCTGCAGCTGGGTACATTAGCAGACATGGAACCTGGGTTTCTGGGAGCTATGAGTAGCTTTACCCACAGACCTGTGTTCCCTCAGCTCTGAAGGGCGAATTCTGAAATCCAGGTGTCAGAAAGACCGCGCTCTCTGGCAGGATCCTTCTTCACCTTCTTGCCTCTTTGGTCTTCCTGGGTTTGTGACTATATCGCTCCAGTCTTCTGCCTGTCTTCACGTGGCTTCCTCTCCCTACATGTCCCTTGGTGTTTCCTGCCCTCTTCTGAGGAGCTTGCCCGCCATGCTGGACTAAAGGTCATCTCACTCTGGCATGTCCTCACTTACCTCACGACAGCTTTCATGGCTGTGTTTCCAAATAAATTCACCTTTTTGGGGGACACAATTCAGTCCATAAACAGAAAGAAGTTTGGGGCAAAAACATCTGGTTTCCCACCCCAGCCCTGTCTGATCCTGGGCAGACACCTTTTCTCTGAGATTCTGTTTCCTGCCTCTGCACAAAGACTGTTAGGAGCTCTGCTTTATAGAACCGATTATGACCTACCGAGCTAGTGTAGATCGCTTGGCTTCGAGAGGGCTGTGAGTAGCACTGGGCTTTCAACTTCCTTGAGTTCGCATCGTGAAGGAGGAAGTATTTATCTCCCAAGTCTTCAAATATGCTGTATCTGGAAGAGATTGCAAGGCAAATGAGATCCATGCTAAAATGCCCGGAACACAGTGGCATACAAATTGAGTGGTTAGGACTTTCCATCTGAAAGGCTGTTCCAAGCTGACAGCCCGCGCTTGGTTCTGTGGTTATTGTGCAAACGCAACCTGCCGGCCAGCTGGATGCATTACCTTTAGGGGTGATCGGGTCTTCTCACTTTTCTGCAGATTAGAGCTATTAGTAAATATAAGAGCTTTTTAAAAAAACCAGCATGTGAGAGCCCTTAGCGCTCGGGTCTGGAAGTCAACTTAGGACTGCCTCTGAGCCAGTGCGTGGCGACTCCATGCACAGCAGAACAAAACACCGCCCAACGCTGTGCCAGGCACACGATCTTTTTATGCTGAGCCCATTGTTGCTGCCGCTATATTTCTTCTCGTTGGGAGGCACGCCACGTCAGCAAATGGGAGATTTCAGGGGCTCTACACCATTGCCATCATTAAGATCAACTCTTCTTTGTGGAGGCAACTCTTCCCCCAGTCATTTCTTGAATGCCTTCCATCCTGGGAGGCTCATTTTTGGCACTGTATTTGACAGCGCTTCTCTGCTATTCATAGGGTTTTCAATGGCTGTTTGAGGGGACTGGGGTTTAGCTCAGTGGGCAGAGTGCTTGCTGTGCACGCTCTGTGGCCCTGGGTTCCGTCCCAAGCTCTGTAAAACAGGGAGAAAGACCTGGTAGCCTACTCCCAAAACATTCAGCCATTGAAAACCCTAAGGATAGCAGGGAAGCACTGTCAGATGCATTGCTTCTTCTGTTCTGTTGTATAGAGGGTCGCTATGAGTTGGACCTGACTTGACGGTACCTAACAACAGCAATAACAATTGTTTGGGGACTGGGCTGCTGGGTCCTTCTCTCTAGTGTGTCTTAGTCTGGAAGCGTAGGTTGTATTAAAACTTCGATTCTGTCTCCCTATAGACTGTGAGAACAGGGCAACTGAGCTATTTCTTCCTTTATCTAGAATGTTCTGGTTATTTACTGTTGCCTAACTAACAACCCCAAAACTTGGCCGTTTAAGATGACATGTCCTTATCTCCCATTGTGGTTTCTCTGGGCTTCGCAGGATGGTTTCCACTTAGTCTCTCATCCGCACGGTGACTGGGGCCGGAACCGTCTGTAGGCCACCTGCTCTACCTGTGTCTGTCATGGGGCTGAAAAGGCTCGGATCATGGCTGAACAGTGGGGTCCCTCCAGTGTGCCTGTCTCCAGGTGGTCTCCACAGCGTCCTTCAGCGTGGCATCTCCAGGGTGGCTGGAGTCTTCCTGGTGGCTTGGGACTCCCAAAGCACACATCCCAAAGAGAGAGCGAGCCAGGTAGAATCTCTATCACCTTTAACAACTTTGGAAATCAAGGAGGGCACTTCCAGGAGAGTCACCAAGGCCAGCCCTTATTCCAGGGAGGGCAGTTAGTCCCCGCCTTCTGATGGGAGAGGCATCAAAGAACTCAGGCAAGTTTCAGAGCCTCCACAGGAGGACCAGGCAGGGGCACTGGGTCTTCCTGGATTTTTTTTTTTTTTTTAATTAAAAAAAATTTTTTTTTTTTTTTTTTTTTTTTTTTGGTGGTACTACAGGTTGAACCCAGGGCCTCGTGCTTGCATGCTCTGCAAGTGCTGGACCACTGAGCTTCACCCTCAGCCCATTTTTTTACTTTTTGAGACAGGGTCTCACTAAGTTACGCAGACTGCCTCTGGTCTCGAACTTGCAATCCTCCCGCCTCCGCATCCAGAGCTTCTGGGATTACAGGCATGCGCCACTGCGCCCGCCTTTGGTTTTTATTTTGAAAAAGGCAGGGCTGGGGATCTGGCTCAAGGTAGAGCATGTGCCTGACATGTGAGAGGCTGGATTTAATCCCTAGCCCTGGAGAATTAAAAAAAGACAAGAAGAGTGCATCCCAAGCAGTTGCATATTCAAGGATTAGGTATACGTTAGTCTCGCGATTGTTGAAATTCTGAAGGTGTGAATCTATGGTTAATGTGCTGGAGTCAGTTTGATTTACTTTAAGAGATGAGAGCATTGGAAAGCTAGCTAGACCTCAGCTTCCTAGGAAGTCAGTATAAAAATGTTGCAGATGATAGTGGTTGGCTCACTGAGGTCGTTTTACTACCTAGTGAAAGTCTATTTTCATTAAAATAGGATGCAGGGCTGAGGTTGCAGCTGAGTGATGTAACAGTTGCTGAGCGTACATGAGGTCCTGGGTTCAATCCCCATTACCAAAGAATAAAAAAAAAAAAAAAAAAAAAAAACCAAAAAACCAGAGGTGTCATCTAACACAGAATTGCCAGAACTACAAGCGTAAACTACATTTTAAAAAATTTTTCTCAAGATTTTCCCTTTTCCTCGTGGCTATTTGTTTATTTATTTATTTATTTTTTTGTTTTTTTGACAGGGGCTCACTACGTAGCCCAGGCTGGCTTGGACCTCACTATGTTGACCAGGCTGGCCTGGAGCTTGTGATCCTCCTGCCTCTTCCTCCCAAGTGCTAAGGTCACAGGTGTGCACCACTGCGCCCAGCTTTCCTTGCTGTCGTAAAAGAGGCCACACAAAGAGCAAACAGTAGGTGCTCAATACATGTTCAGTGATTGACTTGCTGCAAGCTGGATCAGTGACTTTCAATTTGTAGTTAGGCAGAACAGTGGCGCTCACCATTTAAATGACAGCCACAGCCATGGCTATTATAGGCATAGGGGATCAAGTCTCAAGATTTGTACCATACCTTGGAGACGCTCTGAGTGATTGTATGTCAGGGTTTGGTCAGGGCTGCAGCACAGGGATTTATGATAGGCGTCAGGCCTGTATGGCGTTCTGGGAAGCACTGCACAGGTCCGTGTCAGTGTGCCACCCTGATGTCCATTTGGGGTTCCAGGCCAGCCCAGCTGGCAATGGGAAAAGAAGATGGCTGGGATTGAAGGGGAATGAGGTCAAGCTTGAACCCACGAGGCTCCGTCTCATTAGATCCCACACTGGCCTGTCACCCTCTTCACCCGGTCAGCTGATGGCGAGGGCGAGCTGCAAAGGGCTGAGTGCTCCCCACAGAAGCACCTGACCTGGGGGAACAGGACCAGTCTCCTGGATGTGAACCTGACTTAGGACTTGGGACCTTCGGGAGGAGCTGCAGGCCTGCACGCTGCTTCCTCCAGGAAGCCAGCCACCACATGGGTAGTGTCAACTGCCCCTGCTGCACCCTGCCACAGGGGGCGCAGATAGTGTGCAGGGTGAAGTGGTGGTGTTCCCTGCCTGGGCCGGGAAGAAGGTACAGGAGCACCTTGCCAGAGATCAGATGATTACAGCCTTTGGGGGAAATACCTTGGCAAATGCATTACAACTGCAAATACCTCTTTGGCCAGAATTCCCTGATCACACAAATCAGGTCAGGAGCGGTGGTCAATTTGGAATAAGTTATGAATCACTTAATAATTTGTAATACTTCATTAGTAATTATAATGTATTATCCCTATTAATAAAAATAATGAATTAACACTATGTCTGGGAGCCCTGGAGATGTCTGCCTGAGATCTTGAGAAAGCACAATAGAAAAATAAGCTGCCACAAAGTATGCATGATGTGAACCCATTTTTCCTTTGTCCTAATGACAAAAATGTTTTGTGCATGTATCTATCCATGCATGTATGTACTCACTATACATTTGTTTCAATTTATCTGTCTTTATAAATGCAGTGCATGTCTTTGAGACAATGTCTCAGCTGGGTCTCTTTTATCCATTCTGACCATTCATCCTTTTAACTGCACTGTTTGTTGTTGTTAGGTGCTGTTGAGTCAGTATCCGACTCATAACGACCCTCATAGGGTTTTCAATGGCTGACTGTTTCAGGATTGCCTTGGGAGTGGATTGCCAGGTCCTTCTCCCATCTTTGTGGTGCTGGGAAGCTGGGAGTTGAACTCAGGTCCTCAGAGACTGCAGCGCAGCACTCTACCAACTGAGCTAAATCCCAGCCCTCCTGCACTGTTTAGACCATTAATATTTAGTGTGATTATTGGTTTGGTTGAACTTAGATCTACAACTTTAGTATTTACTTTTTTGTTTGTTCCTTTACGATTTTTAATTGTTTTTAAGAGTACTTTTAAATTATAGAGTTGTTATGGATTGAACAGTTGTGACTTCCTGAAATCTACATGCTGAAGCGATGGCATTGGGATGTGGGGCTTTCGGGGTGAACAGGTCAGAAAAGCAGAGCCCTTGTGAATGGGAGCAATGTCTTTATGCAAAAGGAGGAGATGTGGATCCTCCCCCTCTGCCAGCCATGTGAGGGGACAAATCAAGAAGGCCGTGACCAGAACTGACCCTGGTCTCACACTTCCCAGGATCCAGAACTGTAAGAATGAAGTTGTCGTCCCCAGGATTCTGACCTAGTAGTCTGAGCAGGCCAAGATGGTACCCAGGGAGTCCTGCAGGTCCCTCAACCACTTTCCCTTATTGTTAACATCTGATAGCATACCTTACCCTGGTGCATTATCACAAGGAAGAAACCACCATGGCCACATTACTGTTAACTACAGTGCGAGTTTATTAGGACTTCATTAGGTTTTGTATTAACATAGGCTTTCCATCCAGGTACCAGGCTGCATATAAGGCCGTCCTGCCTCCCCAGATGCCATGGTCTCTGAGGGTCTCTCAGTCTATCCTTGTTTTTCGTGACCTTGGCTATCTTGAGAAGTACCGGCCAAGGTATCCTGTAGAATAGGCCCCAGCCTGGGATGGTCTGATGAGTACATGGGGGTCACGGGTTTCTGGAACTCCTCATGGAAGTAAGGGCTGGGATTTAGCTCAGTTGGTAGAACACCACTCTGCAGTCTCTGAGGTCGCGGGTTTGATTCCCAGCACCGCAAAAAATGGGAGAAGGATGTGGCAATCCATTCCTGAGGCAATCCTGAAACAGTCAGCCATTGAAAACCCTATGAGGGGTCGCTATGAGTCAGACACAACTTGACGGCCCCTAACAACAACAACAGTGTCTTCAGGCTTGGAACAGCTACTGCAGAGCATTCCATCAGTGGCCTCCCTGGAACTACAGCAGAGCCCAAACCCACATCCCACTTGCAGGAAGGTGTCCACCTGACAGCCATCTGGCCGGCCTTGGACTTTGATGCTGGCTTCAGAAGACCTTCCTACCAGCGCTGAGTGAGCGAATCTGCTACCTAAGGCCCTCACCACTGTGCACCTCCCAATGGCACTGTGGCCAGCTGTCTTTTTTGTCACCAAGCCTCTCTAGTATTGTAGGTTTTAAGGTGAGATAGATCTGCCTAAGAAAAGATGGCAAGTTCAGCTGCTCCTGTAGAGCATGGAATTCCAGTCTCCATGGAACCTGGAGGATCGAAGGAGACGCCAGGTAGCATCCTGCACCCTGGCTACAGAGGAGGTCAGAGTTTGAGAAACGTCAGTGCTGTTCTTTTTTGCTGTTAAGGGTTGACCCCAGGGCCTCACACATGCTTTACAAGTGCTCTACCACTGAACTGCATCCCCACCCCACCCCATTTTTTTACATTGTATTTTGTGTGTGTGTGTGTGTGTGTGTGTGTGTGTGTGTGTGTGTGTGTGTGTGTGGTACTGGGGGTTGAACCCAGGGCCTCATGCCTGCATGCTCTGCAAGTGCTGGACCACTAACTTGCACCCCAGCCCTTTTTTTTTACTTTTTGAGAGAGGGTCTCGCTAAATTACACAAACTGCCTCTGGTCTCAAACTTGCGATCCTCCTGCCTCTGTCTCCAGAGCCACTAGGATAACAGGCATGCACCACTGCACCCAGCTTTACATTGTATTTTGAGACAGAGTCTTGCTAAGTTCTGCAGGTTGCCTCTGGCCTCAAACTCATGATCCTCCTGCCTCAGCCTCCCGAGTCACTGGGATGACAGGTGTGCACCACCATGCCTGGCTTTGGTATTGTTCTAAGACACCGTGGCCACACATCACCTGTCTGTGTGGTGGCCTCCACTGAATGCCTGCTTTACCTGACAGATCTTTAGGTCGTGGTGTGTGGTCACACTTGGATGTTCTTACAGGTGAAGCCTGCTAGGCTGACCAGCCAGGGTTTCCAGTTGCCCTGGCTCTGTGTGACTTGGGTGTGGTCCTGGGAGGGTTTCAGGGCTGTGTTTGGATGCAGCCATGTGCTCTGGGGCCCGTAAGAACACCAAGTGTCCCTCCTTAGAGCCCAAAGGAGGCTCAGATGGAAAAAGGTGGAAGAGAACTTGTGTGTAGACTCTGCCCCTAGACTCAGGGCCCAGGGAGTGGGGGAGATCATGAAAAACCGGGAGAACATACAGCAATGGAGGCTGGTCAGTTCTGGAAGCCAGCCTGGGAAAAAGACAAGGAGTTGGCAGACATATCTCCCTGAGGCCACTCTCTGACAGTCTCTAGAGCTCCCAGAATGTGGGGCGAGGCACAGTGATGCAGAATCGGAGCCACAGCTGGCTCCAGTGGGAGAACTGCCGCGGGAAGGTCAGCCTGGCCTTCCTCTGCCTTCAGCACCCTTCAGGCAGGCAGCCAGTTTCCGCAGCAGCCCTTGGAATTTGTAGCATAATCTTGTCAAACTGCAGGGCTCTCATGTGCTACTGAGAACTTACGGGAGGCAGGAGCTGTGGTGCACCCCTGTAACCCCGGTGGCTCAGGAGGCTGAGGTAGGAGGATCGTGAGTTCGAGGCCAGAGCCAACCTGTAGAATTTAGCAAGACCTTATCTCAAAACAAAAAAGTTCAAGGCCAGGACAGCCTGTGCAACTTAGTGAGACCTTCTCTCAAAATAAAAAAATAAAAAGGGGGCTGGAGGTGCAGCTCAGTGGTGGTGGTTCAACACCCAGTGTTGAAAAAAAAAAAGATCTGCCAGGCATGGTGGTGCGTGCCTGTAATCCCGGTGGCTCCTGAGGCAGAGGCAGGAGGATCGCAAGTTCGAGACCACAAGCAGTCTGCGTAACTTAGCGAGACCTTGTCTCAAAAAGTAAAAAAAAAAAAAAAAAAAAAAACTGGGCTGGGGATGCAGCTCAGTGGTCCAGCACTTGCAGAGCATGCAAGCGCGAGGCCCTGGGTTCAACCCCTAGTACCACCAAAAAAAAAAAAAAAAAAAGAGAGAGATCTTCCTTAGAATTGGGTAGGGTAGTGCACACCTCTAACACCAGACCTGGGGAGGCTGAAGCAGGAGGATTGTGAGGCCGATGTGGGCTACATAGCAAGAACTTGTCTCAAAAAAGAGAAAGAAAAAAAAGTAGAAGACAGGGATGAATTCATAGAAGCCTGGCGAAGTAACACATTATGTTCAATACTAATAGGTGATGCTGTTTGTTGTACTTAAAAAGAGCCATTGCACAGATGGGCCAAGGTTGAAAGGGCAGTTATCTATCTATTCATTCAGTTATTTATTTATTGAGACAACATCTCACCATGGAGCCCAGGCTGGCCTCGAATTTGTGCAGATTCTCCTGCCTCTGGCCCTCAAGTGCTGAGATGGGAGGCGCGTGCCACCCACCGCGTCTGGCTTTGGAGGGTGGTTTTGTGCGGACTCATCTCTGGACTTCTGAGGAGTTGAAAATACCTGCCTCAAACTCCGCACTGCTTGTCCAGGCAATGCTCCCCAGCCCTTCCTTTGTGATTATGGCTGAAGTGCCTCCCCATCAAACAGGCGAGGAAACCCTGTAGAAATGTGCAGTCACACCAACCCGGTATGACCGGGCCAGTGAATGGCTCCCATCTTCGGGGCCAGGAAGGGGGTTGCAGCTGGCCCTAGGGGGAGGAGGAGGTGAGGTGTGGAGGCCTGGGGAGTGACTAACACCTGCCTGGTCCAGCCTACTTTCCTCTGGCTCCGCAGCTGTGACTTTGGTCCAGACCACCTGGGAAACATTGGCTTCCACTAACGTTGTCCTAAGGCAGCACACGCTTCGTGGTGGAGCGTCTGAACTTTCCGCGTGTCATTAAGGCGGAGCTTTGCTGGGCTTTGTCACAGACGATCTCAACACACAGTGAGGAGTGAGAGGGCCAGGGGAAACCCAGGGAGCCCCGGTCGTGAAACACACATCTGGAACTTGCAGAAAAGACGAGGAGAGGAAAAGGGATCCATTTTCACATCCCCACGGCAAGCAAAAAACGAGCGCAGTGGAGATGGAGAAAACCATGGAGAAAATGACATCATCAAAGAACCTTCTGGAAGGCGTCAGGTTCCAGCTCAGCTTTTCTTTGAGGAGGCTCTTGTCCCCAGGTCGCTTCCTTAAAGGGTGGCCTTTCTTCCGAAAGTCAGTTGAAGTCCTATGGGAATTGAACAGGGGGCCTCTGGTATTGCCGGCCCGGGCTGTTCAAGGCCTCGTCCCTTGCCCCAAATGTTAGTGGATTGTGGGTGCTAGCAAGAGACCAGACTTTGTTCCCCCGTCACCCCGGGCTTCAGCTCCAACTTTTTTCCCCTCTCTGTCACACGATCCTGGGCAAGTTCTTGCTCTGTTGCATTACTAGAAGGTATGACGCCAGCCCCTGGCGGAATGACTGGGGATCCCCTTTGTCATCATGGATGTGACTTGCATGGTACTGAGCTACTCTAGAACAGGTGCTCAGCAGGTAGCTTTTGCTATAAAAAGATCAGGAGTCCCTGGCCAGACCAAGACCCTAGTATGAGTTTAAACTATGTGCACAGCCAGGTGTGATGGTGCACACCTGTCATCCCAGCACTTGGGAGGCTGAGGCAGGAGGATCTGCGCTAGTTCGAGGCCAGCGTGGCCTACACAGCGAGACCCTGTCTCAAAACACTAAGTCAGAAAAAAAAAAGAAAGAAAAACAAAATAACAAAAACCCTGATGTGCAGAATATACTATCTTTCCACCACGTGGACATATTACAAAAATCACAGAAAGAGAAATTCAGAGTTTGCTGTAATCGTACTGTTCCGTTCTCATTCAGCCTCCACATTGCTTTTTTGATCCTGTTCTTTTCACTTCACATTGCAACGCGAGCCTTCTCTTTTGTAGGCTGTTTCCTGGGCACCGGAGAGAAGGCTGTCTCCTTTCCGTAGGCGTCCACAGTGGCTGTCCCGAGGGTTTTCTCCACTGATCCCCAGTGGTGTCTAAGGGTCCAGGGAGTCAGCAGAGCCCGGTCCCCAGGAGCCTCAAGTTCAGCCCATCTCTCTGCACAATTCTAGAAGACATTTGTAAAGCATTTTCCAATTTACATGCTGAATTCACATGGATTATTGCTTTTCTTTTTCTTTTTTTTTCCTATAAGACTAAAAAGACACAGCAGAGAGGCCAAAAAAGAACAAAGATAATGAACACTTTTATTGGGTCTCCAGACAATTGCCAAATTGCTCTCAGTTCAACAGTTCAGCAAACATACCAAAGGACCACTGCTTGCCGCGGCTCCTAAGCTAGGCGCACAAACAGATCTGTCAGCTCTGCATGGAGACCCAGGTTCCTCCACCAGGACCATAGGAGGCATTAGTGTGCTTATCATTTCTTCCTGGCTAAAGAGTACTCCTTTGTCTGCACTGGAGATCAGCTTTATTTATTTACTTTTGATTTTGTTTTTTTCTTTGAGACAGGATCTGACTATGTAGCCCAGGCTGGCCTGGAACTCTGGTTTTCTTGCCTCAGCCTCTCGAATGCTAGGGTTATAGGCGTGGGATTTAGCTCAGTTGGTAGAGCGCTGTGCTGCAGTCTCTGAGGTCCTGAGTTCAATTCCCAGCACTGCAAAAATGGGAGAAGGGCCTGGCAATCCACTCCCAAGGCAATCCCGAAACAGTCAGCCATTGAAAACCCTATGAGGGACACTAAGAGTCGAATACTGACTCAACAGCACCTAACAACAACAACAACAACAACAAGGGAATCAATAAAAAAGCCTGCAGCCATAGCCCTGTGGCATCCTATCCCATCGGTTCTCAGAAGCTAAGCAGGGTCGGGCCTGGTTAGTACCTGGATGGGAGACCGCCTGGGAACACCAGAAGCTGTAGGCTTGGGAGAAGGACCCGGCAACCCCCTCCCAAAAAATCAATCTGCCATTGAAAACCCTATGAACAGCAGAGAAGCACTGACAATAGTGTTTCCCCTGTTGTACAAAGGTCACTATGAGTCAGATACCGACTCGACGGCACCTAACAACAACAACAAACCACTAAGCCTGGCGGAAGATGTGTTTTCCATAAATTTTCCCTGGGATTTGATCTGTGGGTTTACATCCCAGCAGCAACAGGAACCTCCAAAGCTGAGACACGCTGCAAGTCAGCGCTCCTGCCCCACATCTGTTCCATCCTCTATGAAATGAAAGGGCTGAAGAAGTGAAAGCTTCCAGGCTCATCGTATGAAGTCAGGATAATAGTGGCTTCACAACCAGATAAGAAAATATAGGAAAAGAAACCACAGGTCATTTTACATAATAAACGTATGCACAAAATATCCTAAATAACTGTTCACGAACTGAATGCAAAAGCCTTAAACTGAATATAGAGCTAGCTCTCTGTATCTGTAGGATCCACATCTGTGGGTTCAACCAATCACAGAGTGAAAACACTCAGAAAAAAATTATTGTGTCTGAACTGAAGGTGTATGAACTTTTCTCTCACCATTATTCCTAACTGATATAATATAATGACTATTTACAAAGCATTTGTATGTGTCAGGTACTATAAGTAATCTAGAAATAATTGAAAGTATACCGATGTATGTGTGTAGGTTATAAACAAAAACAGCACCTTTTTGTATAAGGGACTTGAGAATTTGGCATCTGTGGGGTCTGAGAACCATTCTCCAGGGCTACTGAGAGGTGACTATACATTATACCAAGTAGGGCTTGCCCCAGGAATGCATATATTGATTTCATATTAAAAAATCTATTTGGAAAAGATCAAATCTATTTGAAAAATTCAAATGGATGAAGAAAAACATATGGCAAAGTTTAATACTTGCTTATGATTAAATCACTTGTCAATAAAATGGAAGTTCTTAAACTGGTCAAAATCGTGTGTGTGATCTATAGTAACTTTGTTTATTTTTATGTGCTGGGGATCGAACCCAGTGCTTGGGACTGTGTTTAGCTCAGTTGGTAGACTGCTGCTCTGTGCTCTCTGAGGCCCTGGGTTTGATCTCCAGCACCACAAAAATGGGAGAAGCACCTGGTAGCCCACTCCTGAAACAATCCTGAAACATCCTGCCATTCAAAACCCTATGAATAGCAGAGAAACACTCATCCAGTGCTGGGCATGGCACACTGTTGGGGAGTATTTCATCCTGTTTTACATAGAGTCACTATGAGTTGGAACCTGACCCGACAACACTAACAACAACAAGAAGACAAATGCTATACCACTGAGCTGCACCCCTAGCTCCAGTCCCAGTTTTCTTTTACGTTTTCTTTTATTTTTTATTTTATTCATTTATTTATTTATTTTTGTGCAAGAAGCCTGGCTCCTCATCCTAAAGCAGAGTGCTGTGTGCGCTTGGGCAAGGGACTCAGCCTCTCTGAGCCAGTGACTTCTCACCTATTTTAGATATCTTTTTTGGATGTTTTCTCCTTATAATTAGAAAGAACACAAGCAATGCCTCTATCACTACTCCTTCTGCCACAGGAGATCTGGCCAATATTATCAGAAAAAAAAAATGAAGGAAAACTTCAAAAGATAGAGAAAAGAAAAACAGGAAACATAAAAAGAAATAATATAGTTTTTTTTTGTTTGTTTTTTGTTTTTTTTAGAAGAAATGTTCTGACTCTGCAGCACATATAAACACAAAAGTGCAACAAAGACAATCCTGCCTGGTACTCACTGGACTGGAGAAACCTATAAGAAATGCAAAGCTACGTAATGCAAAGTGTTGGCAGGAAGGTGGGATCACAGAAGACCTTGGACCTGGCTGGTTTGTTGTTAGGTGCCATCAAGTCAGGTCCGATTCATAGCAACCCTATGTACAAAAGAATGAAACACTCCCCAATTCTGTGCCAGGCACACAGTCTTTTTTATGTTTAAGCCCACTGTTGCAGTCACTGTGTCAATCCATCTAGTTGAAGGTTTTCCTTTTTTTTTATTGATCCACTACTCTCCCAAACTTGATGTTCTTCTCCAGGGATCGGTTCCTCCTGACAGCATGTCCAAAATACATAAGATGCAGTCTAGCCATCCTTGCTTCTGATTGCACTTTTAGGACAGATCTCTTGGTTCTTTTGGCATTCCATGGTATATTGGATATCCATCTCCATCACCATAAATCAAAACCATCAACTCTTCTCCTGTCTCCTTTTTTCACTGTCTAGCTTTCACTAGCATGTGATGTGACTGAAAATACCATGGCATAAATCAGGTGCACCTTTGTCTTCAATGTGACGTCTTTACTTTTGAATACTTTAAAGAGGTCTTTTGCAACAATTTTTCCCAATGCAATGCATCTTTTCATTTTTTGACTGCTGCTTCCGTGGATGTTGATTGTAGAATCAAGTAAACAAAATCTAGGACAACTCCAATCTTTTCTCCATTTATCATGAAGCTGCTTACTGACACAGTTGTAAGGATTTTTGTGTTGTTGATGTTGAGGTGCAATCTATACTGAGGGCTGTGTTCTATGATCTTCATCAGTAAATGTTTCAAATCCTCCTCACTTTCAGCAAAGAAAATTGTGTCATCTGCATAACACAGGTTGTTAATGAGTCTTCCTCTAATCCTGATGCTCCATTCTTCTTCATAAAGTCCAGCTTCTCATATTGTTTGCTCAGAATACAGACTGAAGAGGTATAGTGAAAGTATACAGCCTTGATACACACCTTTCCTGACTTCAAACTAAACAGTGATTTCTTGTTCTGTTCAAATGACTGACTGTTGGTCCATGTACAGATTCCTCATGAGTACAATTAAGTGCTCTGGTATTCCCATTCTTCACAATGTTATCCATAATTTGTTATAATCCACACAGACAAATGCCTTTGCATAGTCAATAAAACATGGACCTCCTTCGGGTACTCTCTGCTTTCAGCTAATATCTATCTGACATTAGCAATGGTGTCCCTGGTTCCATGCCCTCTTCTGAATCCAGCTTGATTTTCTGGCAGTTCCCTATCTATATACTGCTTCAGTCACCTTTGAATGATCTTTAACAAAATATTACTTGTGTATGGTAGGTAATGCAAAGTGTTGGCAGGAAGGTGAGGGCGTAGAGGACCTTGGACCTGGCTGGTAGGAATGTTGAACTGATGCAACCACACTGGCCTTATTGTAATTAAGTATCTGTATGCCCTGTGGCCCACCCTAGATATTATTTCTCAGAGAAAGTCTTGCACAGATATAAACATCCACAAGATATTTATATTAGGGTTGTTTGGGCATTTGGAGGCAATCCAGGTGTTCATCCTGGGGGAGCAGGTGCATAAAATGTGACTACACACTGTGGGATACTGTTGTTGTTGTTGTTAGGTGCCATCAAGTCAGTATCCGACTCATAGCAACCCTCAATAGGGTTTTCAATGGCTGTTCCAGGATTGCCTTGGGAGTGGATTGCCAGATCCTTCTCCCATTTCTGCGGTGCTGGCAATTGAACTCGAGACCCCAGAGACTGCAGCCCAGTGCTCTACCAGCTGAGCTAAATCCCAGCCCACTAGGCAGTAGTTAGCAGCAGAAGAGTAGGTCTTTGCAGACAAAGTGCTGAGTGAATAAAGTAGGAGCTAGAAGTCTTATAGCCCAATGTTCCTCATGGACATGACAAGATTTGCACACAAACAGGAAGCACGTAAGGGACTTAGGACACACACAGCAGAATAGCTGCCCATGGGACAAGGGCAGCCGGTAGGAAATAACAATAAGGGGGAAGAAATAGGTGGACAAATCAAGAGAAATGCCTCGGATGGATGGATGGTACCAGCGAGCCATGAAACAAGGGTAAGATCAGCTCAACCAATGCCTTGACCCAAAGTTATTATTATTATTTTTTAAGAAAATAAGGTCCAATTCCTGGCATTATAATCCCAGCTCTTGGGAGGCAGAGGCAAGAGGATGGCTAGGAAGTTCAAGGCCAGCCTGGGCTGCCTATTGGATGAGGCATGGCCAGAAACTTCTCCAGCCCTTTGTCTTTTGCAACCAGAGTGCTCCTTGGAAGCAAGAATGGCCAGACTGTGTCTTACATATTTTGGACATGTAGTCAGGAGGGACCAGTCCCTGGAGAAAGACATCATGTTTGGGAGAGTGGCAGGTCAACAAAAAAAGAAAGGAAAACCCTCCACCAGATGGATTGACATAGTGTCTGCAACAATTGGCTTAAATATAAATAAGATCGTGTACCTGGCACAGAATCGGGAAGTGTTTTGATCTGCTGTACATAGGGTCACTATGAGTCGGACTCAACGGCACCTAGCTTTCTCCATCCACACCAAAGAACCCATCCTGACTTTTCATCTTCCTGCGGCAGCTCCTTCCACACCTGGCCAGGCATGTCCTATAAGAAGCCCAGCCTGTGTCTGCCCAGGGAGGGTGGATGCATTGCTACCAATGAGCCCACAGGCCTTGGGAGGATGTAACGCCTCTGGACCTGCTGGGTGAAAGTGAGGAAAAGTCTTTATCCTGCCTTCCTGCCAACAGTTGGGAATAGCACAAAGAAATATTTAGGGTGAAAGGTAGGCAGGGGCTGTGTAGTCACTGTGGCAATCTTCGGCCTTTGGAGTGATGGAGTGGAGCAAGAACAGGGGGATGCGCTTGTTCTAAGGTCTTGAATCCCCTCTGTCCAGGGCCTCTGGATTTTGTGTGCTGTAGCACATTAATGGAGAAAAGATTGAGGTTGTCCAAGATTTTGCTTTGCTTGGCTCTATATTCAACACCCATGGAAGCAGCAGTCACACATCCTAAAGCAGAATGCTGTGTGCCCTTGGGCAAGGCACTAAGGCTTTCTGAGCCACTGACTTCTCACCCATTAAATGGGCAGAAGGTACCTGGCTTGCCCACTTCCCTAGGCTGTTATAAGGATGACCTGGGTCATGCAAATTGTCTAAATGAAAGGAACTGTTGACCATTTGTTTTGGGGCTTTGTGTTACCACATGGAAGTAAGTTCACCTCCGTAACCCCATTAATTTTATGCTGCCTATCCCTACCATTGCCTGTAGCTGTAGCCCTGTGGCATCCAATCCTGTCACATCTCGGAATCTAAGCAGGGTCAGGCCTGGCTAGTACTTGGATGGGAGACCACCTGGGAACACCAGATACTGTAGGCTTGGGAGACAGACCCAGCAACCACCTCCCAAAAATCAATCTGCCATTGAAAACCCTGGGAATAGCAGAGAAGCTCTATTTTGCCTGTTGTACATAGGGTCGCTATGAGTTGAACACCAACTTGACGGCACAAAACAACAACAATCCCTACCATATAATGCCCTTCTCCTTTCCTTGGACATATGGCCATTTTACATTATTTGTAGCAATCATTATAATGTTTACTGCCATCTGTCCAATATGTACTAATATGCCCGCACTGTAAGACACCTTACCTAAGTATTTCATGAGCACTCATGCGCATACCCAAGAAGGCATGAGGAGACGCTGGTGTGCAGGTGTTGGGAGCAGGTGGCATTTCTCCAGCTGTTGCCCAGAGCTCCCAGGGAGTCCTCAGCTCCGATCCGTAGCTCCCCCCTCTGTCTGGGCTACCGCTGTCCTCCCCGTGCAGTCCGCCGGGGTGCTTCTGAACCCACAAAGCCCCACTTTGGGTTCAGGAGACCCCTGAGCTTGAGTCCTGCCTCTGCCAATGGCCAGCGTGGGGCCCTGGACACGTCACACAACTGCATGGAGCCTCAGTGTCCCGGCATTGGAGTAGGACGTCAGTATCCCCATCCTGGAGTTCAAATGACGTGACAGGAGCCGGCGTTGGCAGGGAGCCCAGTGCTCAGTGGCTACTCGGTGGTGCTCAGGGCCTCCCTGGATGTGAGACTTGGTGCTTCCCTTCCGGTCTGGTCACTCGCTGCCCTTTAGAGAAAGAGTGAGACTCAAGAACGAAAACATTATAGACCTTTGGGTGGTGAATTTAAAGTTGTCAACTTAGCTGAGTCACACTACCAGATATTGAACCAACCATTGGGCCCGGTGGTTCTGCTAAGGTGCTTCCGGGGTGGGATCTGCATTTAAATCAGCGCACTTGGAGTAGAGCAGGTGGCTCCGAGAGGTGTGTGGGCCCCATCCAATCAGTAGATGGTCTGACTACAAGAAAGCCTGGCCTCCCCTGGGCAAGGGGAAATCTGCAGCTGACAGCCTTGATCTTGGGCTCCAACACTGGCTCTTCTGGGGTCTCCAGCCATGGCCTCCCTATCAGTGACGGATGCATCGAATTTCTACAATTATGTAAGCCAATTCCTTAAGATCTCTCTAGCGGCTGGGCGCAGCGGCACATGCCTGTAATCTCAGCAACTTGTGAAGTGGAGGCAGGTGGATTGCAAGGCCAGAGGTAGCCTGTGTAACATAGCGATACTCAAAAATAAAAAATATAAAAGAGGCTGGAGGTGCAGCTCAGTGGTAGGGCACTTGCAAAGTATGTACGAGGTCCTGGGTTCAACCCACAAAACAAAAGCAAAAACAGTAAATCCAGAACTCTCTGTCTCTCTCTTTCAGTGTGTGCACATATACATACATATGTACATATACACATATAACTATATAAACACATTGGGAGAAGGACCTGGCAACCCCCTCCCAAAAATCAATCTGCCATTGAAAACCCTATGAACAGCAGAGAAGCATTGACAATAGTGTTTCCCCTGTTGTACAGAGGGTCGCTATGAGTCGGATACCGACTCGACGGCACCTAACAACAACAACATATAAACACAAGCCTGCAGCCGGACCATTGTGGCATCTGATCCTGTCAGATCTCAGAAGCTAAGCAGGGTGGGGTCTGGTTAGTCCTTGGATGGGAGACCTCATGGGAACACCAGGTGCTGTAGGCTTGGGAGACGGACCTGGCAATCCACCCTCAAAAATCAGTCAGCTATTGAAAACCCTACGAACAGAGAAGCACTGACAATAGTGTTTCGCCTGTTGTACATAGGGTCACTATGAGCCAGACACCGACTCCACGGCACCTAACAACAACAACATATAAACACACACATGCACACAGGGTCATGTGCCACATAACCACATTTAGGCTAATGACCGACCACATATATGGTGGTGGTCCCACAGGGTTAAAATGGAACTGAAAATCCCTATCAACTTGTTGTTGTTAGGTGCCGTCGAGTCGGTATCCTACTCATAGCAACCCTCATAGGGTTTTCAATGGCTGACTGTTTCGGTATTGCCTTGGGAGTGGATTGCCAGGCCCTTCTCCCATTTTTGTGGTGCTGGGAATTGAACTCGGGACCTCAGAGACTGCAGAGCAGCACTCTACCAACTGAGCTAAATCACAGCCCATCCTGCAGAATAGTTGTTGTTGTTAGGTGCCGTTGAGTCATGTCCAATTCATAGCGACCTTTATAGAGTTTTCAATGACTGATTGTTTCGGGATTGCCTCGGGAGTGGGTTGCCACGTCCTTCTCCCGTTTTTTGTGGTGCTGGGAATCGAACTCAGGACCTCAGAGACCGCAGAGCGGCGCTCTACCAACTGAGCTAAATCCCAGCCCCCCTATCGACTAGTGATGTCATAACAGGATTGCACATCGTTCCTCACATGTGTGTGGTGATGCTGGTGTGAACAAACCTGTTTCCCTGACAGTTGTATAAAAATACACTTACGGTTATGCACAGTGTGTGATGTTGTGTTGTTGTTAGGTGCCATCGAGTTGTATCCAACTCATAGCGACCCTGATAGGGTTTTCAATGGCTGACTGTTTTGGGATTGCCTTGGGAGTGGATTGCCATGTCTTTCTCCCATTTTTGTGGTGCTGGGAATTGAACTCAGGACCTCGGAGACTGCAGAGCGGCGCTCTACCAACTGAGCTAAATCCCAACCCCACAGTGCGTGATATTTGACTGATAATAAACTACCATTCCTGGTATCTATATTTGTTGTTGTTGTTAGGTGCCATCGAGTCGGTATCTGACTCATAGCGACCCTGCCTACAACAGGCAAAACACTATTGTCAATGCGTCTCTGTTGTTCATAGGGTTTTCAATGGCAGATGGACTTTTGGGAGTCGGTTGTCGGGTCCTTCTCCCAAGCTTACAGCACCTGGTGTTCCCAGATGGTTTTCCATCCAAGAACTAACCAGGCCCGACCCTGCTTAGCTTCTGAGATCTGACAGGATCGGATGCCACAGAGCTATGGCTGCAGGCAGTGTCTATATTTACTATACTACATATTGTTATTTTAGAATGTACTCTTCTTATTAAAAGAAAAAAACTTGCTGGAAATCAGGGCGCCTTGTTACCCCAACAACTGCCCCACATACTTGGCATCTAATGATGAATTTCTCACAAATGATTCCCTCGTTAAGTGACAGATGATGGCGTATGTGTGTGTGTGGGGGGGGGGTCATGATGCCAACACATCTTATTGGCCGCTTCATTCTGGAGACCCCTGTGACCAACAGTCTAAATTCAGCATTACCCACCCCCTCGCAACAGCATTGGCCTTGAACCTGACGTGGGGCAAGTGGGGGCACAGCCCCAGTCCCCCCAGCCCTCCAGCTGCTCTGGCCCATGCTAATGAGAAGCTGGCGGTGAGGCAGGCGGCATCCAGGGCCTTCCCCCGCGCGTCTGAATGATGAAGTGTTGCCTGCTGCCCGCGAAGCTGAATATGAACAAAATATGTGTTCCGTGCCTTATCCACCATTTGGCGAGAAGGAGAAAAGGCCCACTTGGTCTTTTTTTTAATAAAAGCTCTCATGGAAGCGTGTGCTGTGTTCATCGGCTTCTTCCCTGCCCTAAAGCCTTGCTGATTATCCAAAGTCACATCCGCCCGGCTCTGCCTTTCCGTGCATTTCTGTTGCTGGGAGAGCTCAGGCTTTCCATTGGGAGTTTTCCTTAATAACACGTCTCTGAACCGTGGCCCCCGTTCCCCTTATGCCCTGGGTAATTTGGTGTTGAGGGGTTGGCCCGGGCACTGTGGGAGGTTTAGCAGCCTCCCAGACCTCTTGCCGATTAGTCTTAGGATGGACTGTCCTTATTTTTTTTTTTTTTTTTTTGCGGTAGTGGGGTTTGAAACCAGGGCCTCACGCTTGTATGCTGTGCAAGTGCTGGACCACTGAGCTGCACCCCCAGCCCTTTTTTTTTTGATTTTTGTTTTGAGACAGGATCTCACTAAGTCACGCAGACTGCCTCTGGTCTCGAACTTGCGATCCTCCTGCCTCTACCTCCCAAGCTGCTGGGATTACAGGCGTGCGCCACTGTGCCTGACTAGGAGGGACCGTCCTTAGCCACGTGATCCTTTTAGGTCCTGGCAAAAGTATTTTGATTGAATTTTAAAATCAGAAGGAAAGAGTGAACATACTTGTAAATACTGTTTAGTAATGAATTCAGCCTGAACAATATTCATCTTCCAATCAACTCAATGTGTTTTTTTAGTACGAGGGGCTGAACCCAGGGCCGTGTGTATGCAAGGCGAGCGCTCCACCACTGAGCTGCACCCCCGGCCTCTTTTTTATTTTTCACTTGGAGACAAGACCTTGCTGAGTTCTACCAGCTGCCTCTGGCCTTGAACTTCCTGTCCTCCTGCCTCTGCCTCCTGAGCCACTGGGATTACAGGCATGTGCCATGGCCTCCCCCACTCAATTAGATTGTTTTGCAAGTGCTCTCCCACTGGGATGCACCCCCAGCCTATTTGAACTTTTTTTTTTTTTTTTTATCTTGAGACAGGGTTTCGCTAAGTTACACAGGCTACCTCTGGCCTCAAACCTGCAATCCTCCTGTCTCCACCTCCCAAGTTGCTGGGGTTACAAGCATAAGCCACTGCTCCTGGCTTAACTCGATTTTAAAAGATTATTTATTTGTCTATTTATTTATTTATGTACTTATCATATATGGAGGAGGGAGATCACAAAGATGAAAGCATATAGGGCCTGGGAAATTCATATTGATGCCCTATCTCGACCCCTAGGTACCACTAGTATTCTCCTCCCCAATTGTGACAATCAAAAATATCTCCAGACATGAGAAGGTGTTCCCCGGAAAGGGAGCGGAGTGGAGAATCTGCCAGTTCAGAACCGCTGCTTTATAATAATGAAAAAAATGATCATTATTTATGCAGTCAGCAAACACTCATGGAGCACCTCGCGGGCGCTGGGTCCCAGAGCTTGTTCAAAGGACTATAGGAAGAAGAGAACAGGGTTTTATTTTACCTATTGTTAGGTTGTTTTGGGGAGTGGCAAAGGGACCAGGTGAGGTCAACTGATGGGTAGAAATGTGCAGAGACCAACCGGATCCTCGGTCACTGAAAAGCAACCCTGCTAATTGGCTCAGGGAGCTGGGAAGGATTCTCCGAGGTGGACAGTGACCTGGGTTTTATAGGTGAGTAGGAGTTTTTCAGGCTGAGAGGCAGAGAGGGTCCTTGGTCTGCAAACAGGGTCTGTGGAGGGGTGACTGGTCCTCCGGGGTCTGCCTTTGCAGCCACCACAACGTTTTGAGGGCGGGACAGAGGCCCCCTTTGTAATAAGTAAAATAGGTGGGTATTCAGTTCCCGGGAATCGTGGAAATACTCACTGCTGCCTGACTCCCCTGAAAGATTCATTTCTTCTGTCGGCACCAACAATAACATACGATGTGAAATGCCACCGGCCCTGGCACTGGGTCCAGCCCCGTGAAGTCCAATTAGAAATGAGCGTTGATTTCAGATTTATCAGATTCGAGGTTTGACTTTTGTCCAGGGGAGAACAGGGAGACAGTGTTATTCCAGGCTTATATTTCACCTTCTCAGGGAACGAAAGGAAAGACGCGCGTCGTTTTGACGGGATCCAGAGCCCGGCTCCGAGAGAGGCGCCCTATTTCATAACAGAGCTGCTGTCTAGAAACAGTCCTGCCCTGTGGATGCTGTTTAGTTTCTGGGCCCCGTCATGCCCGAGATGTGAAATAGAATGCAGTCGCGGCCGGCGTCTGCACTTCCCAGGCAAAGGGCATCTGCCCGCTGCACGGCTAAGTGGTCTTGGCATGGGGTGTGCGTCCCCTCACACTGGGGTTTGGGGGCTGGGAGGCACAGGGACTTATGAAACCTTAAAATTAACCACAGTTTGCACTTTGCCTAAGAGGGGCGGTGGCGGCCCTTTCTGGGTGCACACATGAAAACAGGCCTGGAGACAGGGAGTTGAGGGTAGATAGGGTCACCAGGGGCCCGCTCCTTTCTTTGTGCTTTGGGTCTCCCTCGCTCTCTCTCTCTAGTTCCTCTCATCTTCCCAAGGACCACGCAGTAGAGGGACACAGATTTGGGGAGAGAGTCCCAGCTCCCTCTCTCTCTCTGTCTCTCTCTCTCTCTCTCTCACGGATCTGGTACAGCTTTCTTTACTTTCTTTGAGTTCTTCTTCCTGAATGCATGGGTGGATGCAGAGAGAGGCAGGGCTAGGCAGGTTTGAAGCCCATTTCTGCTACTCAAGTTTGGGGCCTTGGGAAGGCGGCTGGACACTGTCCAGAGGCAGTGGAACCAGGCAGCAGATTGGGGGATTTTCATGCAAACTTTGTTCCTGTGGACGGCAGCCTTCCTTGAGACACGATTCTGGCTCATGGTTACTGTGAGGATTAGCGATCAGAAGCATAAGGAACTGGGCACCCAGGGGCTCCTTAGGGGTGCTCCTCAAGGCGGGGCTGGGAGTATGTATTAACTCCTTTATGGTGATGGGGATGGTGGCTGGAGGGACCTGGGCCCCGGCAGTCAGTGTGCTCACTCATTCTGCAGTGACAGGAACCCAGGCTCAAGGATGGTGGGTGAGCCCAATGGGCATGTGACCCATCCCAGGTCCCACAGTGGATGACGGCAGCATTTAGAGCAGACTCGGGGTCACCTGCCCCTGCCCCAGGAGGCCTTGGATGGTGGAGGGAGCCACAGCATTCTTCTCCTTTTTAGTAAGGTGATCGGGACAGATGCCCTTTGTATACCCTCCTTGGGGTGGCCCCAGGGCTTGTCACTCCAAAAGGCCCTGCTCCAGCCTTCCTAGGACCCCTCTCTTAGAGGGCTCTGCCAGCCCATTCAGCGAAGGAGCAGAACCCAGCCCAGAGCCCAGCCCACCGCCAGGGTGACCTAAAAAATGAAGATAATTTAACACTTGCAAAGGCAACCCTTATTATCTCTCCAAGCAACAAGGTCTGTCTGCAAACCTGAAAAGTTCAGATCGCTCAATTTCCAGTTTTTTTTTTTTTTTTCCCAATCCCACCCAAAAACAATCCTGGTTTATAACTCAATAAAAAAGACTCAAGAGCTTTAACAAGAGTGCAGAGGCGGTGGGAAGAGGGCAGGAGGGGCAGATCAGGGAAATGATTGGTCTGCCAAGTTGAGTTGGGGCGTCTGCCAGGCAGGGGCAGGGGAATCCGTAGGTCCAGCCTCCTTGTCTGGGGAGAAAACCTGCCAGAAGTATCTACTTCTATATCCTTGGTGGGATTAACCCTCATCAGGGTTGACCATTCTCCTTTCTATCTGACAGATGGGGAAACCAACTCCCCCAGAGGAGGGTGCAGGTTGGACAGGGCCGCCTGGCCCCCTTGTGCTGTTTTCTCCGCCAATGTGGCTCACAAAGGCCCTCGTCCGCCTTGTGCTGGGTGCGGAGTGGCCTCCGCCGGCAGGGGGCGCCCCTCTCGCTTACGCACAGGTGCCTAGTAGGTGACCTCCATCCAGCCTGCCTCCTCTTCTTGGGCAGCAAGGTATTCTGCAGGGTTGCACCGACTCCCAAGTCTGGGACAGAGGATGCCTAGGGCACCTTTTGAGTGCGCCTGAGCGCTGTTTCTCTAGGCACAGACCCCGGTGGGGAGTGGCGGTGAGGGATCCATGGGGGTATGGAGTCAGCCTGTGTGGCCCTTTTCTCAGGTATTGGGAGGAATGAGCTTTCTATTTGGGGGCTGTGTAAGGTTTAAAGGAAGTGGGGCTAGGAGGTGAGGGGCGCTCTTTTCTACAGCTAGTGGGCGTGGAAATTGGTTCCACCTTTTCGACTTGGTGACTGGAATCAGCAGAGACGTTTATCTCTTTGGACCCAGCGATTGCACTCGGTGGAGCCGATCCTGGGGTCGCTAAGGGATCCTGGATAGCCGATACTGGAGCAGTCCCAGCACCTGAGAGGTGCTCCATGTTTGTTGACTGCATAAATAATGATCATTTTTCTCATTGTTATAAAGCAGCGGTTCTTAACTGGTAGACCCTCCACTCCACCCCCTTTCCAGGGGACACCTTCTCATGTTTGGAGATATTTTTGATTGTCACAATTGGGGAGGAGAATACTAACGGTACCTAGGGGGCAGAGAGCAGATCCTGGGGTCACTTGAGTAAGAGGCAAAGGTGTATGAAGGAGGAGGTTCAGGACCACTCTGTGGCTGGTGAAAAGGCCAACCTCCCCCTCCTCCTCTCCCTCCTCCTTCTTCTTCTATTGTTGTTGTTGTTATTGATGTTGTTGTTATTATTATTATTATTTTAAAATTATTATTATTTGCTGGGACTTTCTCACATTAGGCAAGCACTTCTACCTCTGAGCTGTATCCTTACCCTTGTGTTGTTGTTATTGCTATTATTATTTTTGTGGTATTTGGCAGTTGAACCCAGAGCCTCATGCTTTGCAAGTGCTGTAACACTGAGCTGTACCCCAGTCCATGTTTTTACTTTTTATTTTGAGACAGGTTCTCACTAAGTTACACAAGCTGCCTCTGGCCTCAAACTTGTGATTCTCCTGCCTCTGCCTCCCCAGTTGCTGGGATGACAGGCATGTGCCACCGCACCCGGCTTGTGTTAACTTTACCATCAGAACAAATGGCATTCCGGTTTGGAAAAGCAAACAGACAAAACCAACCAACCAACCTAAAACCATAAAACGTAAGAGCACAGGACAAGCGTGGTGACTGACGCGTAGTAGGTGCTTAGTGAACGGAGTTCTGTTCACAGGGATTCAGGATACCACCACTACTGGCTGGTAGCTTTGAGAGTTATGGGACCGTTTGTGTCTTACCAAGAGCGCGCAGGTCCGGTGTGGCACTGTTTGACTAAATTAAAATGGCAATTTATAGGCAAAGGAAGCCCTATCACCAGACTAAAAAAAAAAAAAAAAAAAAAAAAAAAAAAAAAAAAAAAAAAAAAAAAAAAAAAAAAAAAAAAAAAGAAAGAAAGAAAAAGTAAAAGAAAACACTTGACTGTCCGTGTATATAAAATCCACACCACAGCATGCTGGGTTGGAAGCCATAAATTGGAACCATGTGAGGCTGTCCTGTATTGGCCTAAAGATCTCATTTTTAATACACAGACTTGGAACCTAGGCCATGGCCATTGAGCACCTGCAGATGGGAAGGTGCATGGGGGGTCGTTAGGGAGCTTGGTGAGATGGCAGGCTACTGCCAGCCACGCCTGGGCACATTCGCGGTCTCTGACTTCAAGGCAAAGACGTTAGAAAAGAAACTCACCCAGCACCGACCCCTCCCCAGTTGCACAAGGCAAATGTCAAACAGATGTCCTCAAAAGAGTGGAAAAATGAAATGAAAGGCACATTTAGGATTTATAGAGCTGAAAACCAAAAACTAGTGGAAATTAGTACTCTGATGAGCACAAAGCTCGCCGGTAATGTGTTTTTTTTTTTTTCACCATAGCGCTTGCAAATTGGTTTCCAAATCCCCAAGCGGTCCTTGGGAGAGGTGCAGAGGGAGGTGGCCCTGCTGTGATAAGCGGAGGGGTCTTAGCCAGGCACCCATAGCCCTGCAGGGTCTGGCGGGAACCCATCTGCACAGCCTTGGCTCTCCTGCCCTGTACTCTCTGGCACTCCCACCCTCCATCCCCCACTCTCAAACATTGCCAGTCTCCATTTCCCGACTCTAATATTCCTACCTTTCACCCCCCTATTCAAATGGTCTCATCCTTCACCCCTTCTAATATTCCCATCCTCGGTCCACTCTCGACTTTCTAACATTCTGACCCTGGATCCCTTCTCTCTAACATTCCCATGCTGGATCCCCTATCTCCAAGATTCCCACCCTGATCCCCTGTCCCTAACATTCCCACCCTTGATCCCCTCTAACATTCCCATCCTCGATCCCCTCTCTCTGTCATTCCCACCCTGGATCCCCTCTCTCTTACATTTCCACCCCTGTCGTCCCAGCATTTAGAGCCCAGCATGATGGGCCTCTTCCAGTCTGTTCTCTTCAATGCTGAGTTCCATTTGGGCCCATATCTGAATCCTTCCTGCCATTATAGTGCTATGCTCTCTCTCTCTCTAGAATTTTCTTATAGGCGCTGAAAACTCCTATTCAACCTTCAAGACCCTGGAGAAAGTCACTGCCTCCTGAGAGCTCCTCCAGCACTGCCTGCACATGTGGCCTTCACTGTTCAGCCCTGGCTCCCCAGACCTGAGCCCTTCAGAGGATGGGACTATTGTCTGAATGGGCAGATTTGGTGGTGAGGGTCCCCACAGGATTCTCCTCTCACAGGCCACATAACTGCACATTTTTAATCGATGAGGGAGTGGATAGGCCAGAGTCTCTCCCAGACGCCCTTCATCCTCCTCTTCCTACAGGAGGACATGGAGGGCTCTGGGTGGCAGAAATTGAACCATTCAGGAAGGAGGAGCCATGTTTATCCAGCCCTGCTGTGTACCACCCTCCTGCCTGGCGCTACCTAGCAGACATGTTATTTAAAGCTCCCGTTCCCATTTACAGATGTGCAAACAGGCGCAGAGAGAGGAAATGCTTTGCTCAAGGTCACACAACTTGTCAGGACCTGGGAAGCTGGCACTGGGGTCAGAGGTGGAGGTGGGGAGAGCAGGACCCTGGGCACAGTGTGGCAGCAGAAAAGAAGTGAAGGTGAGGCTGGGGAAGAACCGCTGACCACTGAAAGCAATGCTGCTGGTCTTTGCGAGAGAATGTCTGCTTGTCATCCATGCTTGGATTGGATGCAATTCCCTAAGAATGGCCTGATCATAGCCTGGTCACATTTTATCCTCACAAACACTCATTTCAGATGAGGAAACCGAGGCACAGAGCACCTAAAAGACATGTTAGACTGGGTGCATGGGTGCAGGCCTCATCGCAGCAACTTTGGAGGCTGAGGCAGGAGGATCGTGAGTTGGAGGTCAGGGGCAGCCTGTGTAACTTAGTAAGACCCTGACTCAAAATAAATAATAAGAAATGGGCTGAGGGTGCAGCCCAGTGGTAGAATGCTGCCTCCCCAGCTCATTTCTTATTTTTTATTTTGAGTCAGGGTCTTACTATAGTCGTTTTTGAATTATCTTTAGCAAAATTTTACTTGCATATGATGTTAATGATGTTGTTGTTAGGTGTGGTCAAGTCATATCCGACTCATAGCGACCCTCATAGGGTTTTCAGTGGCTGACTGTTTCGGGATTGCCTCAGGAGTGGATCGCCATGTCCTTCTCCCATTTTTGCAGTGCTGGGAATCGAACCTGGGACCTCAGAGACTGCAGAGCCGTGCTCTACCAACTGAGTTAAATCCCAGCCCAGTATTAATAATATTGTTTGATAATTTCCACATTCAGTTGGATCCCCTGTCTTGGGAACAGGGACAAATATGGATCTTCCACTCAGTTGACCAGGGAGCTGTTTTCCAAATCTCTTGGCATAAACATGTTAGTCCCTCCAGTGCTGCATCTGTTTGTTGAAACATCTCACTTGGTATTCCATCAATTCCAGGAGGCTGTGTGTCACCAATTCCTTCAAGGCAACTTCCACTTCTTCCTTCAGTACCCTTGGTTCTTGATCATATGCAACCTCTTGAAATGTTTGGTCATCCACCAGTTCTTTTTGGTATATTGACTCTGTGTATTCCTTCCATCTTCTTTTGATGTTTCCTGTGTTGCTTAGTATTTTCCCAGTAGACTATTTCTTTGTTGCCACCCAAGGCTTGAATCTTTTCTTCAGTTCTTTAAGCTTGAGAAAAACAGAGCATGTTCCTCCCTTTTGGTTTTCGACCTCCAGCTCTTTGCACATGTCATTATAATATTTGATTTTGCCTTCTCGAGCTGCCCTTTGAAATCTCCTGTTTAATTCTTTAACTTCATCATGTCTTCCTTTTACTTCAACTGCTCAACATTCAAGGGCAAGTTCCAGAATCTCCTTGGACATGTCATTTGGTCTACATTATGTCATATTTTTCACTATGGTTGTGAGATAGGTTTTATCATTTGGGTCCTTGTTTACCTTCTTTTTTTCACAAATTTGGAAGAAACTGAAAGGCCAGCTGTCCTTGGTCACCCACGGAGGTCCAGGGCCACAGCCTTCAGCCCTGTGCTGTGCTGTGTCTAGCCTGGTGCTGGGCACTGTCCCTGGAAGGGCACCCATCCTGGTATACAGGAGGTGCTCACTCATGCATCACCCCTCGCACCCCCACAGCCCTGGATTGGGTGGCTCAGTTAGTGATGGGGACCTGCCCCTGCACCTCCTTCCTGCTTTCTGTCTGCAGGCACAGTCCTCTGAGCCCTCGAGGAGTGGCTGAGCATGCCTAGCCAGCGCCACGCAGGTACTCCCAAACCTGGAAACACTGAGGAGGGTGCACTCGGGTGATGAAGCCACAAGCGCACAGGCCACGGCCTTCAGGGCTCAACTGGCAGACTGTGCTGCAGAATCGGCCAGTGGGATAGCCTTGGAAAGAAGGCACGATGAATTTGTAAAACTTGGGAAGAGATTGGTGTGGGAAAGCAAACCTTTCCCTGGCTGGCAGTGACCTAGCTGGAGCCCAGAAGGCTGGCGAGGTCGGCTACGGGGGCCAGGCAGCAGGAAGCAGGCGACTCTTACCTGTGTGGAGGTTCCTAGCCTCTCTGAGCCTCAACTCCCTTATTTTTGAAAGGCGAAAATGCCTCTCACTGCAAAGCCTCCCAGAGGATGAGATGAAGTACTGTGTGCCCTGGTCTGTTTTGTGCTGTTATCGCAGAACCTTGAATCTGAGTGACTTACAAAGGCCAGAGGTTAGTTGTTGCAGTTCTGGAGGCTGGGAGCCCCAGGGCTCAGGGGCTTGATGCTGCCAGGGCCGGCTTGGTGAATCATCCCATGATGGAAGGCAGAAGAGCAAGGGAACACATGGAAGAGAGGGAAGGAGGTGAAGACCGATCTATCTTTTTCTTTCCTTTTCTTTCTCTTTCTTTCTTTCTCTTTCTTTCTTTCTTTCTTTCTTTCTTTCTTTCTTTCTTTCTTTCTTCTTTCCTTCCTTCCTTCCTTCCTTTTTTTCTTCATTTCTTTCTCTCTCCCTTCCTCCCTATCCATCCATCCCTTTCTTTCTTTCTTTTTCTTTCTTTCTTTCTTCTTTAGCATACGGTGTAATGAGTTTCATCATGGGATTATCATACAGTTGTACCACATACCTTGTGCTTGTTCTCTTATTAACTCCCATGTTGCTCCCACCCTCTCCCACTAATCTCCTCCCTACTTTGTACTTTCCAATCTTCTATACTTATGTATGCATATTCATTTTAAGATAAATCTAGTTTCTGCATGGGTGAGAAAATATGGTATTTGTCTGGGTCTAGCTTACTTTGCTTAAAACGATAATCTCTACTTCCATCCTTTTTTGTGTGTGAATGACGTAATTTCATTCTTCTTTACAGCTAAATAATATTCCATTGTGTTTATATACCACACTTTAAAAAATCTATTCATCTGTTGATGGATATCTGGGCCAACATCATATCTTTGCAGTTGTGAACAGGGCTGCGGTGAATATAAAAATGCAGGTATTTTTTTATTATGGTGACTTGAATTTCTTTGGGTATATGCCCAAGAGTGGCATAGCTGGATCATTGGTTTCTATTTTTAGTTTCCTGAGGAACCCCCATGCTGATTTCCATAATGGCTGTCCCACTTTACTTTCCCAACAGCAGTGTATTAGGGTTCTTTCCTCCCCACAGCCACACCAGCATTTGTTGTTGTTTGTTTGGTATTGCTAGCCATTCTGAATGGGGTGAGATGGTATCTGAATATAGTTTTGATTTGCATTTCCCTGATGGCTAAGGATGTTCAGCGTTTTTCATACGTTTTTTGGCCATTTGTATTTCTTCTTTTGAGAACCATCGGTTTCATTCAATTGCCCACTTATTGATTGGATTATTTGATTTCCTTTGGTATTTAATTTTTTGTGTTCTTCATATATATTGCATATTAATCTTCGGTCAGATGTACAGTTGGCAAATATTTTCTTCCATTCGATGGGCTCCCTTTTTACTCTATTGATTGTTTCTTTTCCTGTGCAGAAACCTTTTAATTTCATGTAATCCCATTTATTGATTCTTGCTATAATTCCCAGCACCACAAAAATGGGAGAAGGGCCTGGCAATCTACTCCCAAGGCAATCCCGAAACAGTCAGCCATTGAAAACCCTATGAGGGTCGCTATGAATCGGATACCAACTTGACAGCACCTAACAACAACAGCAACAACAACAATTATTTTCTGGGCTATTAGAGTTCTTTTAAGAAAGCAGTACAGCCGGGCCTGGTGGCACACGTCTGTAATCACAATGACTCAGGAGGCTGAGGCAGCAGGATTTAGAGTTTAACGCTAGAGGCAGTCTTCGTATCTTAGTGAGACCCTATCTCAAGATGAAAAATAAAGAAGGGGCTGGTGAGGTGTAGCCCAGTGGTAGAGCGCTTGCAGTGTGTGTGTGAGGCTCTGGGTTCAACCCCTTAGTACCGAAAAGAAAAAAGAAAAAAGAGAGTAGTAAAGTAACCTATGCCTATGTGTTGAAGAGTATTCCCTATACTTTTTCCAATAGTTTCAAAGTTTCCAGTTTTAAGTTAAGATCTTTGATCCATTTTGAATTGATTTTTGTACAAGGTGAGAGATAGGGATCGCCTTTTTTTTTTTTTTTTTGGTACTGGGAGTTTGAACCCAGGACCTCGTACATACTTTACCGGTGCTCTACCGCTGAACTGCACCCCTATCCCCTTTTGTACTTTTTATCTTCAGACAGGATCTTGCTAAGTTCAACAGGCAGCCTCCAGCCTCAGACTTTTCGATCCTCTTGCTTCTGCCCCCCAAGTGGCTGGAATTACAGGAGGTATTTCCTTCCTCCGCATGTGGATATCCAGCTTTCCCGGCACAATGTGTTGAGGAGGGTGTCTATTCTCCGATGTAAATATGCTGGGGGCACCTTTGTCAGAAATCAGGTGGCTTTAGTCGTGTGGGTTTATCCCTGGATCCTCCACTCTGCCCCGTTGGTCCACGCATCTGTTTTTGTGCTGGTACCAAGCTATCTTCACTCCTATGGCCCTGCATTATTGTTTGATATCAGGTCTTGTGATGCCTCCTGCGTTGCTCTTTCTGCTCAGGGTTGCTTTCGCCCTTTGCGGTCTTCAGCGCTTCTGTGTGAACTTTAGGATTAGCACCCCCCACTCTCATCAAGCCTCCCCTCTGGGGGACAACTAAGGCCGTTCTGTGCTGATAGCATTATCTTTGCGTGAGGGCAGATCCCTCCTCACCTCATCTCAGAGGCCTCACCTCTCGACTTTCCAGCACGGCGACTTTGGGGGACACAATCAAGCCATCCCTATGGACATCACGTCCCAGGCTGCCCGGTGCTGAGGCTTCAGCCAGCAGGAGGCCCCCTAGAACCTCAGAGAGTTGGGGGGTGGCATTTTACCCAGTCCCTCCTCCCTTCTCTGATGCAGTCAGACTGTCAAAGTCCCCCCGGAGCTCTGGGCAGGCACCCTCACCCCCTTAGTAGGGGGACCCTCACAGCGTTTCCAATGGCTGATTGCTTCAGGATTGCTTTGGGAGTGGACTGCCTTCTCCTGTTTTTTGCAATGCTGGAGATCGAACCCGGGTTTTCAGAGAGTACAGTGCAGCATTCTACCAAGAGAACTCAAACCCTGCAACACCTGGTCACCCCAATTTCCAAGGAGCAAAGTACATGGCAGAGTCACACCCTCCAGTGGACAGAAGACCCCAGCGTACAGCTAGAATACCTGCCTTGGTTTGCATTATGTGTCTTTTTAAGATTTCCTTTCTGTTTGTAGGCGATATATGCACGTACAGCTTCTTTAAGGAAATCTATGAAAGTGAAAAGAAGATAGCATTAAGAAAAACATTGTTATAACTGTGGATTTAAAACTTGTTGTTGTTGTTAGGTGCCGTTGAGTCAGTATCCAACTCATAGCAACCCTCATAGGGTTTTCAATGGCGACTGTATTGGGATTGCCTTGGGAGTGGATTGCCAGGCCCTTCTCCCATTTTTGCGGTGCTGGGAATTGAACTTGGGACCTCAGAGACTGTAGCTCAGTGCTCTACCAACTGAGCTAAATCCCAGCCCATTTAAAACTTAGTTTTATCTATTTCAATTTGATTTAAAATGGCTAAAATGGGAGTCACCTCCATGCCAGCCCTGGGCTCTTGGTGTCTGCTTGAGGGTCAGGCTGGCATTCTCCAGCTTCAGCTGCCCACCAGGTGGAAACTCATTCACTGCTCCCTGAGTGTGTGATGGGCGTCACTCTTCCTCAGTCTCATTACCTATAGAATGGGCAGAGCAAGGGCACTTCCGCCTTAGGGTGGCCACGGGGTTTAAGTGAACTAATACGTGAAAAGAGCATAAGAAGCCGCCTACAGCTGCTTGCCTGCAGCTGTAGCCCTGCGGCATCCGATCCCGTCAGATCTCGGAAGCTAAGCAGGGTCGGGCCTGGTTAGTACCTGGACGGGAGACCGCCTGGCAACACCAGATACTGTAAGCTTGGGAGAAGGACCTGGCAACCCCCTCCCAAAAATCAATCTGCCATTGAAAACCCTATGAACAGCAGAGAAGCACTGACAATAGTGTTTCCCCTGTTGTATAGAGGGTCGCTATGAGTCGGATACCGACTCAACGGCACCTAACAACAACAACAACAACAACAACAGCTACTTATCAAAGACAGACATCCAGAGGCTGGGCTGGAGGGGGTGGAGACAAGGTGGGCGGGAGGCAAGTCCCTCGGAGTTCTTGTAGCCGACACAGGATGTCCACACCATCCCCACACTGCACAGGGTTTGAGAGGTCAGCTCTGTCCTCCACAGAGAGGTCAGCATCTGGGAGCCCTGCCATGGACTCTCTCAGCTGGGGGGAAGAAGTGCCAGGTCCCTCCTTGTCTGGCCACAAGGTCCCACGACATGTTTTGCTTGGATGAGTGCGGGGAATCAGGTAAACCAAGTGGCACTGGCCAGTGGGCTCAGGGCTGCAAGCTGTGTAACGTGGCCACAGCGGGACCGCCTTGGACTTTAGGCATAGCCCTGGTCAGGGTCAAATGCAGTCTGAGGCAGAGCTGTGGCCTGTACAGGACTCGCCCACCAGATGCCTGTGGGAAGGGCCTGCAGGCCTGGGCCAGAGTCACAAAGCACCTATGTTTTAGCCATTTAATTAAATCTAAATGTTGTTGTTGTTAGGTGCTGTCGAGTCGGTATCCGACTCATAGCGACCCTCTGTACAACAGGGGAAACACTATTGTCAGTGCTTCTCTGCTGTTCATAGGGTTTTCGATGGCAGATTGATTTTTGATTGTTTGCGTACAAACAGGTCCTTCTCCCAAGCCTACAGCTTCTGGTGTTCCCAGGTGGTCTCCCATCCAAGTACTAACCAGGCCTGACCCTGCTTAGCTTCTGAGATCTGACGGGATCGGATGCCACAGGGCTACCGCTGCAGGCTTAAATCTAAATAGATAACACTAAGTTTTTTTTTTTTTTTTTTTTTGTGTGTGTGTGTGTGTGTGTGTGTGGTACTGGGGGTTGAACCCAGGGCCTCACGTGTGCATGCTTTGCAAGTGCTGGACCACTGAGCTGCACCCCCAGCCCAGTTTTTTATTTTTTGAGACAGGGTCTTGCTAAATTACGCAGACTGCCTCTGGTCTCGAACTTGCAACTCTCCTGCCTCCGCCTCCTGAGCAGCTGGGATTACGGGCATGTGCCACCGCGCCCTGCTTAAAACTAAGTTTCAAATCCAAGGTTATAATAATGTTTTTTTAAATGGTGTCTTCTTTTCACTTTCATGCATTTCCTTAAAAAAGCCATGTGTGTTTAAATCTCCTGCAAACAGAAAGGAAATCTTAAAAAGACACATAATGCAAACCAAGGCAGGTATTCTACCTGTATGCTGGGGTCTTCTGTCTGCTAGAGGGTGTGACTCTGCCATGTACTTTTCATCTTGGAAGGTGGAATGACCAGGTGTTGGAGAGGCCGGGGTTTAGCTCAGCTGGTAGAGTGCTGCACTGCACTCTCTGAAGACCCAGGTTCAATCTCCAGCATTGCAAAAAAATGGGAGAAGGACATGGCAATCCACTCCTGAGGCAATGGCTGAAACAATCAGCCACTGGAAACCCTGTGACGGTCGGATGGCACCCAACAACAACAACAGGTGTTGGAGAGGTGTTAAAAGTCTGCAAGGCTAGCCGGGCATGGTAGTGCACACCTGTAATCCCAGCAGCTCAGGAGATGCAGGCAGGAGGATCGCAAGTTCGAGACCAGAGGCAGTCTGCATAACTTAGCGAGACCCTGTCTCAAAAAGAAAAAAACGGGCTGGGAGTGCAGCTCAGTGGTCCAGCACTTGCAGAGCATGCAAGCGCAAGGCCCTGGGTTCAACCCCTAGTACAAAACAAAACAAAACATCCGCAAGGCTGAAGAAGACCTGTGAAATGATAGGTTCCCAGGGGTGGTTCTCTGTCTTGTTGCCCAGCAAGTGACCCTATGCTTCAAGAGGGTGCCAGGGCCTCCAGGCCTGCATAATCTTTCCTTCAGGCAATGGCTGCTCTGGACACACAGAGGTGGCTGTGGCCCTCAGGCTTTTCTCTAGCAAAGCAGAAAGTGTCACAGCAGCGGTCCCCAACCTTTTTGGCACCAGAGACTGGTTTCATGGAGGAAAATCTAATGCAGCCGGTGATCGCAAGGCCACTCACCTTCTACTGTGGTGCTAGAGGTGGGGTTGGGGATTCCTGGGGTTATAGGTCACTGGGTATCACCAGTGAGACCCTCGGGCTCCATCCCTGGGGTGGTACCAGCCTGAAGCTGGCCCCCTCAGTCCTAGTCCTGACATTCCACTGAGACTTTCTCCAGCTCCGAGTCTGGAGAACAGGTTTGGGTGCAGAGTCCAGGGTCTGAGCCTGGCTCTGTTTCTTCCTAGCGATGAGATCTCCACTAAGTTGCCCGTTCTCTTTGAGCTTCATGTCTTCCACTGGAAGTTATGGTGCCTTTTCCGGAGACTCATGTACAGATGTTGTTGTTGTTAGGTGCTGTAGAGTCAGTATCTGACTCACAGCGACCCTGCGTACAACAGGCGAAACACTATTGTCAGTGCTTCTCTGCTGTTCATAGGGTTTTCGATAGCGGATTGATTTTTGGGGGTGGGCTGCCGGGTCCTTCTCCCACGTGTAGGGATAGAGTGGGATAATTATTCCAGCCACTTAGCGCCCAGCAGGATGTGGATGGGATGCATGCGCCAAGCAGAGGCCTTGCTGGTGATGGGTGGATGAGTGAGGTTAAGTGGTAATCCCATTATGTGAAGGAGGAAGCTGGAACCAGGAGTCAGGGTGGCCCCATCCCCCAGGTCACTTCAAATAACGTTGGAGAGGTGAAGCACTTCCGGGTCCTTGGCTCCTGTGTGCGCCAAGGCGCCGCTGCTTCAGGCCTCGCCCAGCGGTATGCGCCATCTTGATTTTTACAGCCCAGGCCTCGTGTTTTCCTGCTGTGGCCTGTGGGAGAAGCTGGGTCCTCCCTGCCTTGAGAGCCGTAATGGCCATGTCAGCTGGAGAAGGTTGTGGGCTTTCGCTGGGGCACACAAGGAGCGTGGGCAGACCAGTGGGTGGGCAGGCCCCGCTCAAAGAGAAAGCCCCTTTCCCTGGGGACCAGCCTGGCTCTCAGTGCAGGCTGCCAAGTAGGGAACAAATGCTGCCCCTGAGCATCTGAGGTCAGAGCCACACCCCGCAGTGAAGCCGTCGCTCAAGAAGCCACACAGAGCCCAGCCCAGGGGGATCCGTCCAGCTCCCCACTGCGCAGGCTCTGAGGCCAGACATTGCTGGGGCTCAGGCAGAGAGGTGCAGGGTGCCTGGGTTATGAAGGCACAGGGCCATCCTGGCTTCTCAGCCGATCCCCAGGTATCCTAGGTATGGCTCTGGGCAAGGGCAGTGTGGGGGACAGAGGGGAACTGCAGTCTAGTGAACGCCCACCCTGTGCGGGCTGATCTACCGGCACAATTCTTTCTCTCTGCAGCTGTAAGTCTGACTTAGCCCTTTGTGTGCACCTGGAGATCAGAGGCTTGGCACCTTGGAGAGGGAACTGAGAGATGTCTGGGGAGCCACGTGCTGTAGCTCCCCTCCCCAGGAGACTTCTATTGTCCTGGGGTGGGGGGAGGAGGGAGGAAGGGAGGGGGCTCTTCCTGATCCGCCCACAGGGTATAGGAAATTGTGGATTCTGTAGCAGGACTTGGGGAGGGTGCCATGATGGGCCTAATTACATTGTTTACACCTGGCCAAGGTGTGAAAGGAGACACAGGTGCCTCCGCCCATGTCATAAACTGGTTTTGTTACTAAGTGTTAATTGGCCTGTTTGGGCGTCTCATTTAGATACTCAGTGGAAGTAGTGGGGCTTCTGCAGCAGTGGGAAGTGGGAATGAGGAGGAAGTTTATCCTGGAACTTTATTAGGGGAAGGGCTATTCAGATCCCTTCATCTTCCTTCCATCCCTCCATCCAACCACCTATTACGTGTCCATCATTTACTCATCCATCTCTCCATCCATGTCCATCCATCCCAATACAGCATAGAGCAGGATAGCCAGTGAACCATCCCAGACTGACTCTTAACTGCTATGTGATACTGGACAACCAATGTAACCTCTCTGAGCCCTCTTTCTTTCTTTTCTTCTCTCTCTCTCTCTCTCTCTCTCTCCCTCTCCCCCTCCCCTTCCCTCTCCTTCCTTCCTTCCTCTCTCTTTGTTTCTCTCCTTCCTTCCTTTTTTCCTTTCTGTTTTCTCACTCCTTCCTTTCTTCCTTCCTCTCTCCTTCCTTCCTTTCTCTTTCTCTCTTTCCTTCCTTCCTTCCTCTCTCTTTCTTTCTCTCTCTCCTTCCTTCCTTTCTCTTTCTTTGTTTCTCTCCTTCCTTCCCTCCCTCCTTCCCCTCTCTTTCCTTCCTTCCTTCCTTTTCCCCCTTCCTTCCTACCTACCTTCCTTCCTACCTACCCTCCTTCCTTCCTCCCTCCCCCTCCCTCCTCTCTCTCTCTCTCTCTCTCCCTCTCTCTCTCCCCACCCCCTTCCTTTCTTCTTAAGAGGAACTATTAATTAATTAATTAATTTGGGCATGGTTTCAGAGGTATGGGTCCATCCTGGCAGGGAGGACGTGGCCGAGCAGAGCAGTTTCCCCTCACAGTGGGCCAGGAAGCAGAGCTCGTGGAACCTGAGCCTGTTTCTGTATCTGTGAGGCAGAGCTGTAAAGCAGAGATACAGCTTCCATCGTGAAAGGTTAGAGGGGGCTTAGTGGGACGAGGCTCCCTGAGTCCCTAGCACAGTGCCTGAGACATGGCTGGCACTCAGTCACCATCGGTGTCTGTCATCTTCTTCCTCGTCAGACACGGTTTCCATCATTCACTCCTGGCGGGGCTCTGTCTAGTGGACAAGAGTGACCGTGTCCTGCCTTTGGGGTGCTGCGGTCTCGAGGGAACAAAAGTCGTGTAGGCTGGAGAATGCAACTGGGCTTCCCGTTCTGTCCCCATGCGGGTTTTGCTGGACTCTCTGCACGGTGACTGTTTCACGTGAGCTGCCCTCATGTAAGAGCTGAGAGGTTTCTCAACAACCAACGCGCCAATGAACAGACGGGACTTGGGGTCCTCTTGAAAACACAGCACCCCAGGAGCTCTGGGCTGCACTCCTGCCAAGTGGGCCCCTCCCCCAGGCCAGGCTCTCCTATTTCCCGAGCTCCTCCTCCACCCACTGCCTCCCCTAGTTGCTGCCTGAGGGCTCCAGGGGGTTGAGCTTGAGGTCCCTGTTTGGAAGACACGTGCTCTGCCCTATGTTGTTTGTTGTTGTTAGGTGCTGTCAAGTCATGTCCGACTCATGCCACCCCTCATAGGGTTTTCAATGGCTGATTGTTTCGGAATTGCCTTGGGAGCAGATTGCCACCTCCGTCTCCCATTTTTGTGGTGCTGGAAATCGAACCTGGGACCTCAGAGACTGCAGAGCGGCGCTCTACCAACTGAGCTAAATCCCAGCCCTCTCTGCCCTATGCGCACCTAGTTATTTACAACTTCAGACCGGCGCTGTTCTGAGTGCTTCACGAGGTTTCCCTCTTTGCTGGAAGATGGCCTCAAGGAGTCCCATGAGGCGGGACAACGATGATCCTGATTGTACCTGGGAGGAAACCGAGGCACAGGAAGTTAAATAAAGCATCCAAGATCACACAGCCAGGAGCGGCAGAGTGAGGACTTGAACCCAGGCCATCTGGCTCTTTTTTTTTTTTTTTTTTTTTTCTGTACTGGGGGTTGAACCCAGGGCCTCGCGCTTGCATGCTGTGCAAGTGCTTGGACCACTGAGCTGCACCCCCAGCCCATTTTTTTTTTTTACTTTTTGAGACAGGGTCTCGCTAAGTTACACAGACTGCCTCTAGTCTCGAACTTGCAATCCTCCTGCCTCTGCCTCCTGAGCCGCTGGGATTATAGGCGTGTGCCACCGCACCTGGTGGCCATCTGGTTCTTAACCACCAAGACAAATGTGTTTTAGGAGCAGTGGGGGGACAGAGATGAAAAAGGATAATAGACGGAGAGGCCACAAGGGCCTGGAACCAGGAGGTGGGAAGCCATCTGAAGAGGCTCAGCCAGTGCTGGTCGGAGGAGTTTGCAAGGACGGAAGGAGGCTGGCAAGGGCAGGGAAGGCTTCCCAGGGGCAGTGGGCCCTGGCTGGGCCTTGGGGGCTACAGGAGACCTGGAGCTGCCTTCACGCCCAGGGGTCAGGCTCTGAGCCTCAAGCGAGACCTGGGGTCCTTCTTACACCCCGGGTGCATCAACCCATCTCACGGGCTGGGGTGCAGGACACGCCAAGGGCAGGTGGTTGCCTGTGCCCTGAGTCTCCAGGCAGAGTGGGCTCAGGTGGCCCAGTCCCATCACAGGTGGCGAGAACAGTTAGACTGAGGTGGGCACCAGGCAGTGGGCTGGCCTGCAAGCCATCTTGGATGGCAGGTGCCAGGGAACCATGGCCTTCAGGACAAGAGTCAGTGTTGGGGACCAGTGAGGGAACCTCATGGGGGCATGAGGTGCCTTAGTAGGTGATAGAGCCTGGGGCTCCCTCTCTTGGGGGAAACTGAGGCCCAAGGAGGGAAGGGGGTCACTGAGTTGCCAGTTTGGGATTTGTTGTTGCTGTTGTTAGGTGCCGTCAAGTCGTTATCCAACTCATAGCGACCCTCATAGGTCCCTCAGTGGTCCATGACGAATCAGAGAATCAGAGATGATCTCATGGTAGTTTCTAGAAAGAAAAGGCACTGGCTGAGTTGGCTGGGACACGATCTCCTCAATGAGGAGACCCTGGGCTCCATGTCAAGGAGTAACAATGGATCTCTAGCAATTGGTAGCACTGAGAATCCTAGAAAAATGCTGTTGTTGTTAGGTGCCATCAAATCGTGTCTGACTCATAGCGACCCTCATAGGGTTTTCAATGGTTGACTGTTTCGGGATTGCCTTGGGAGTGGATTGCCAGGCCCTTCTGCCATTTTTGTGGTGCTGGGATTTAAGGTCCCAGAAATATTCACCTCAGGCTAAAGGCCAAAGGCGGAACGAATGAAGGTCACTGGCCTCTCCTTATTGGGCAGCGTGGAACAGTCCTGGCTCATCCGGGAAGCGGCCTTGCAGACAGGCAGGACGAAGCACTGCGTAAACTGTGGCGATGGCCAATCTCTCTCTCTCTGTCCTCCTGTTCTGTATCCCAGCCCCTGGCGCCGCAGGGCCCTGCATCCGTCTGAAGCCCACCATGAGGGCGGACGGCTTTATTTCCATGCAGGCCCCAAGCAGAAGCGAGCGTTTGGGTTGCTGTGATGTAAAAAGAACCAGAAACGTCTCTCTTGTTTGGCCTTCCCTTTTCTTCCCCCCTTCTCTCTTTTAAACCAGGCTTTTAAGTGCTGGCCCAAGGCCTGCCCATTGCCTCGCTGCAAAGCTATTTAGAAACTTCCTGTTCCACATGCTAATTAACAGTCTATGAATTTTAACTTCCACCCAGGGCCGGCCAGCAGAGGCCTGCATTTGCCATTGGGAGTCCTTGGTGTTTTTCTTCTCTGTTTCTCACCTACAGCACAGAAGGGCTCGGAAGGCATTGCAGGGATGCAGGGCCCACTAAGCCTGGGACGAAAGAGCCAGAATCAGATCCTTTGATCTGACCCACCTGGCCACCCATGGCCCCAGATGGGCTCAATGCAACACCTCCACCAATCACAGCTGCACCCACAGGGATCCTTGCTGGCCAGCCCGTGCCCCCAAGGAGCTCCAGGCCTGGGGAAGGGTGGTCAGGAAAACCACGGCTGGTGATACTGGGGGCAGTTTGTGAGTTCCATCTTCAGGACAGCCCTCGCGAGGCGGCAGTCCTTTTATGCCTGAGGAAGCCAGCGCGTGCCAAGTGGTCAAGCAACTCAGGCAGTCACTTGCAGAGCTGGATCTGAGCGCAGGCAGTTCATGTCCTGAGCCCGCTTTTTTTCTATTGAGGTTTTGGAGGTCTTTCGATATGAAGGAAATGTCTCTTTAGAAGTTGCAAATATTCTCCCTTCTTTGTGGCTTAACTTTTTTTTTTTTCTTCTTTGCATTACTCCAGGGTGTTGAATCCAGGGTCTGGTGCATGCTAGGCAAGTGCTCTACCACTGACCTATACCCCCGGCCCTGTGTCTGTATTTTTTTTAAATTGGGAGATAGAGTCTAGATAAGCAGCATAGATGGCCTCTGGCCTCAAACCTGCGTGATCCTCCTGCCTCCACCTCACCAGTTGTTAGGATCACAGATGCAACGCACCTGGCTCTGTTGCTTGACTTTTGGCTTCAAAGTTCTTGCCTTGAAGTTCTAAAATGTATTTATGGGAACTTAACCATCTTTTAGGGCTGGGATTTAGCTCAGTTGGTAGAGCGCCGCTCTGCAGTCTCTGACGGTCCTGAGTTCAATTCCCAGCACCACAAAATGGGAGAAGGATGTGGCAACCCACTCCTAAGGCAATCCTGAAACAATCTGCCATTGAAAACTCTATGAGGGTCACTATGAGTAGGACATGACTCAATGACACCTAACAACAACAACAACAACAACAATCTTTTATGTTGTCTTGGGTTTTGTGTCTAATTTAAGGGAAGACTTTGCGGATCCGAGCTTACATACAAATACTCTGTTTTCTTTAAACATTTTTAGAGGTTTTTATGTGGAACTGTTTGATCCACCTGAAATTTATTCTGCTGTAAAAGATGAGATATGGTCACCGCCTTAGCTTTTTCCCAGGTGGCCACCAACCAATATCATCCATTAACCACCCCACCTTCCCCTGCAGATGCTATGAAGTGCCATCGTTGTTTTATCCATATCCCGGTAGGGATTTGTGAACCAGGGTTACAAGGGATGAGTAGACTCAATGACACAGCCTATGAATGAAGAAGTAGAAAGTAGAAAAAATGAGGAAAAATATACTTAACAAAGGACCTAGCATGTGGTGGCTGGGATAATGCCATGCACTGTGGGTACTGCACGGCTCTTTATGTAGCTGCACACTGGCGTGCAAGAGCACACGTGTGTGCACATGCTAAGAATAAGCATGACGAATCAGAGATGACCTCATGGTAGTTTCTAGAAAGAAAAGGCATTGACTGAGTTGGCGGCGACACGATCTCCTAATGAGGACACCCAGGGGCTCCATGTCAAGGAATAACAATGGATCGCTAGCCATCGGTAGCACTGAGAATCCTAGATAAACAGAGGAGGCCTATTGTCCAAGGTTGAAATCATAATCTACATGAGGCCTGCCGCATGGTCTGGACTCTCGTCGCCAAGAACAATCGAACTTTAGGGCCTCTGAGCTGAAGGCAAGGTGCTTCTTTGTGCCACGCCTTGGACAGGTGCAGGAGGGACCCAGAGGCAGATAAGGCAGCCTGGGCTCAGGGAGCACATGGCCTGGCCTGCAGACAGACCCATCCTGGGGAGCTATGACAGGGGCCAGCCCTGACTGGCCAGGGGAGGATGAGGACTTCCAACCATTCCTGGTGTACCCACTCAAGTGTGTAGTCAAAAGAGCTGTGCCGGGCGTGGTGGTGCACACCTGTAATCCCAGCGGCTTGGGAGGCGGAGGCAGTCTGGGTAATTTAGCGAGACCCTGTCTCAAAAAGTAAAAAAAATGGACTGGGGGTGCAGCTCTGTGGTCCAGCACTTGCAGAGCATGCAAGAGTGAGGCCCTGGATTCAACCCCCAGTACCGGAAAAAAAAAAAAAAAAAAAAAAAAAAAAAAAAAAAAAAAAAAAAAAAAAAAAAAAAAAGCTGTGAACAGCAGGGGCTGGAGAAAAATGCATGTGCATGGAGGCGGCTGACCCTGCTCCACGGGAGACATGTCTCTTCTCCCTCCGAGGTGTCCCTGTGCTTCCGAGAGGCAGGCTGGACACTGAAGCCAGCACTCAGATTTCCAGTTTCCGTTGCATTTTGCAAGTGCACGTTGCACACATGTGCACAATTGCTCCTGCCGACCTCTCCCCCTGGGGCCTCAAGAGGCCATGGCTGTCCTTGCCCCTGGTTTGAGCGGCGGGGCCCTCCCTTGCGTGGGGCTGGACCAAGCCCAGCTCTTCAGGGGGTGGGAGGTGGCCCCTCTGGTCTTAGCTGTGTGGCCAGGCAAACCGCTCTTCCCCTAAGGCCTCTCTCCTCTGCAGCGTGGAGGCGTCAGCAGGCACTTTTGCAGGGTTACTGCAGGACGAAGGGACAAGTGTCACCTACCTGGCAGGCGGCCAGGTGCTTGGAGAGCTAATAGAGATATTGACGAGGTTGGTGTCATCATTGTTACTGTATTGTCACTCATGCAGGTGGTTGTGCATGGCTAGCTCATGGTGCCCACAGGAGAAGGGGGAGCAAGGCCTCCCTGGCAGCGTGGCCTGCCTGGCACAGGGACAGACTCCTGCTCCTTCACCACTTCCCTCCGCCATCCTGCACTGGCTTGCCTTGGGGACTTCCTGGGGGTGAAGGGTGGCCACAGCCAGTTCTGCAGCCACCAGAACCCAGCACTGGCGCTGAGGAGACCCTCGAGGTGGGGGTTTCAGGTGGTCGGAGGTAAAGCGCCTTGCACGTGCCTTGCAGCCCCTGGCGGTTGTACGGGTCCCCGCGGGGTGGGCCGCAATGTGGGAGCAGATGGTCTCAGAGCTCGCGCCCCCTGCACGATGGCACAGGGTGCTTTGTGAGGCCGCCTCCCCCATGTGCGTCGCTGACATCCATGTGGCTTTTGTCTCCAAGCTCTGTCGGCGTCTCCTTGCACCCCAGAGCATAAGTGTGTCAGGAGAGCAAGCTGCAAAGCTCATTCTGGGTGTCACGGGGGACTCCACACGCCTGAAAAATGTTCCTGGTCCGAGGGGCGGGGCTGCGGGGTGCCGGCGGGAGAGCAGGGCTCCAGGCTGCTTCTCTGTCTGGGCCCCTCGGGAAGGAGGAAACAGAGGCGCTGGCGGGACACGGCAGAGCTGGAATGGCTGTGTGACCTCAGGCTGGCCCACAGGCCTCTCTTAACTTCTGGAAAAGTGAAGGGCTGGGCTCCAGGGTAGCGTGGCTGGAAAATCCATCCGTTGCCCCCAAGCGGGGCGTCTGTGATGGGGTGGAGGAGCAGCGTCTCCCCCGCCCCCTGCGCAGCTTCTACTTCTGCCCCCACCCCCACCCATCCATCCTTCTTCCTGGCTGACAAGTGAGGTCAGGGACACTCCAAGAGAGCTTAGGTAATTTGGGATGTTTAGGATGCAGAGGCACAGGGGAACGTGTCTTCTGAAAAGCTTCTAATCCGCTGCCAGAGCCTGCTCCTACCTGGTCTTTTGCAAAAGTCTTGCTCAGAGGCCTGGTTTGTGTCCAGGACTCGGCTCCGCGGCTCCAGGCGGTTGGCGCTGCTCTGGCGCCGCCTAGTGGCGGGCTGAGGGAGAGCGCCTCCTCACATCCCGTGCGGCTGGCGCCCCAGACCTCGGAGGCCTTTTCTGCTTTGCATCTATGGAAGCCAAAGAGCTGAACAAGGTTCATGGTCATCTTTGCTAAGCTCCAGACGAGTTCCTCTGTTGCATCGGAAGTGCCCTTCTTCGTGGTTGGCTACCTGCGTATTGTTTCTTTTTCAATACTATTTTTTTCCTTACAATGTGGCTCTTGAATGAGACAAAAGAGCCAGGGCCAAAGTTTTCCCATCTATAAAATGGAGAACTGAAATCAGGGATTATCTAGAAATTTCAAGAGTAATGACTAGGGAAGGACTTTTGTTGTTGTTGTTAGGTGCCGTCGAGTCGGTATCCGACTCATAGCGACCCTCTGTACAACAGGGGAAACACTATTGTCAGTGCTTCTCTGCTGTTCATAGGGTTTTCAATGGCAGATTGATTTTTGGGAGGGGGTTGCCAGGTCCATCTCCCAAACCTACAGCACCTGGTGTTCCCAGCGGTCTCCCATCCAGGTACTAACCAGGCCCAACCCTGCTTAGCTTCGAGATCTGACGGGATCCGATGCCACAAGGCTACAGCTGCAGGCGTTGGAAGGACTTTAGTGACCTGTTATTTAAAGATTCTCACATCATGACATTAAGGTTGTGCAATAAAAAGCTAAGATTTCATCAAATGCAGTGAAAACTATATTAGTTTCTATTGATATATTTTTATTTGTATTATTGAATATATTTACTAATCATAAAATGTAATATACAACATAAAGTATGCAGTAGATATATAATGTTTGTTATTATTGAAATGTCTTAATTGTAGGAAATCCACCAACAGGCAAGAATTTCATCGCGTCTTTATTCATAATGACACCAGTCTAGAAAAACCTAAACTTCTATTGCCAATAGTATGGATAAACTAACACTGGCATATCCCTGCGATAAAATCCTAGAGAGCTGCGAAGAAGCTCAAAACCAGGTACTGGCCATGATATGAAGGAATCTCACAGCTATTATGTGCAGTGAAAGAAGCAAGACATAAATGATTTCATGTGTAATTCTAGAACAAGCAACACAGACCTATAAGGGTTAGAAAAGACATCAGCAGTTCTTTGGGGTGGAGAGGGGCAGAGAGCCTGTGGAGGTCTGCAATATTCTATGGCTTGGTCTAGTTAGTGGCTACCTTTGTGCTAGGGTTTAGGGAGTTGTACACTTACGGCTATGTGCTTTACATATTTTCAGGTGTTATTTTTCAATAAAAGGTTAAAAAAAAAAAAAGTACCAAAGGAATCAGAGGCATCTGTGCCAACACACAGATAAAGGAAATAGCTTCTAGGTATGGGGGTGATAGGGTAGTGTCCCTGTCTTTTTATGTATGACTGCGCTTTAATATTTATAATCAGAAAAATCATCTTTAAAACAAATGTTTGCTTGCTGGGCCCGGTGGCACAGATCTGTAGTCCTAGCAACTTGGGAGGCTGAGGCAAGAGGATCACAAGTTCAAGGCCAGAGGCAGCCTGTGTAACTGAGAGCCTATTTCAAAATAACAAAATTAAAAATCTGTTGGTAGAGCATTTTCAAAGTATGTAGGAGGCCCTGGGTTCGACTCCCAAGTACAGAAAAAAAAAAAAGAAAGAAAGAAGGAAAGAAAGGAAGGAAGGAAGGAAGGAAAAGAGAGAGAGTTATTTATCTCAGGACTTTTGATGAGGAAGCACAAATAACACAGGTCAAACCATCCTTAATTGGGATGTCTGACACCTGAGATGCTCCAAAATCCTGAACTTCTGAATGGCCAACCTTATGCTACAAGTCTGATGCTTCAATGTATACAAACTTTGTTTCATGTGCAAAATTACCCAAAATATTGTATGAAATTACCTTAGGGCTACAAGTATACATGAGACATAAAGGAATTCTGTGCTTCCCATCCCATTCCCATGATGTATTGCATTATGTTTACATGTTGTTGTTACGTGCTGTCGAGTCGGTATCCAACTCATAGCGACCCTCTGTACAACAGGGGAAACACTATTGTCAGTGCTTCTCTGCTGTGCATAGGGTTTTCAATGGCAGATTGATTTTGGGGAGGGGGTTGCCGGGTCCTTCTCCCAAGCCTACAGCTTCTGGTGTTCCCAGGTGGTCTCCCATCCAAGTACTAACCAGGCCCGACCCTGCTTAGCTTCTGAG